>JAARMF010001631.1:0-17723 GCA_022844705.1 Toxascaris leonina
GCGTTCTTGCTTTCCATATTGCTATACCGGCAATAAATTATATGTCACCCCAGAATGATGGAAAATCTCGGTTTTGTCACCCCTCACATATCAACGTGTTTGCCGTAAAGTTTTTACTCAATCTTATAAATTTATTGCGCAAATATGAAAGTGCCAAGCATATCAAAGATATGCAATTCCTCAAAGACTCTTGAGTACGAGAATATTTTGAGCAATAATCTGATGTTCTCTGAAGATATTTAGAGCAATTTCAATAATCTATTCTGCGCATGACGTTTTTGCATATGAATATTAAGTGTCACCTAGAGCTTTGCCTTTATAACTATATAAAGATAGTGAAATTAAAGAAGATGTGAAATATCTGCTGAATAAACAATCGCTCTACTTCACAATATTATCAATATTCTGCAAGAAATTTCAAGAAAATCTTTCGTTATATTTTCTAATCATTGAACTCAATTATTATTTAGATTTTTATTCTTTCGAATTAAATCACCAAATCGAAAAGAATATCGCTTATATCACTGGAAGAAAAAACGTTCCTATAGGGCACAATTCAGGAATGATTCAGTAATTACAATGAAATTTTCGCCAAATATTTCGAATGTACACAGATAAACATGGGACGTTTTTTTCATGGTGAAAATAAAACTGCACAAATGTGCTGAGCATTTATTTCGGCTCGATGAGTATCATCTCTCGGAGAGTGTAAAATAAAGCTATGGAATGTGGAAACGAATCCGCTTTCTTTTTTCTTCCACGTTCTTATGAGGCTAGCAATGTAAGACTCTCGTTTGAAGTGATTTGGGAATCTCGACATCCAGTAACGTTATGAATCTTCATTGCTGATAGAAGCCATAAATTTGAGTCGTCACATATTTCATTTGTGCTATTTGCCTATGCTAACACGCGTAAGGAAAAGAACTTGAAAGCTTTCTGCCCGCTGTTTAAACTAGAGCACTTAGTAGCCATCAAGTACTTAGTACTTAGTAACCACTAAGTAATTAAAAATTCGTCGTGAATATTCAATCTATGACTCTGCGAATGCTCTCTTCGCAGAAGCGTTGGCTTCGGTATCGCGGTTGTTTCAGAAGATCGCGGTCGGAATAATTGCAACTCGAGGAAAGACAGCAATAACTGCTCAAATCGGTGGCTCAGGTAATATTTGCCTACAACGAAACTTTGAATATTGTTACAGTGCAACTTTCGCAACCCAACCTTACTGACCACGTAGGCTGTTTGGCTACCCTAACACCACTATGCTAGGCTTGAAAATACATCTTTACGAAATTTAGGGACAATTTTCAAAGCTGTTTTAGACAAGTGAAAAAGCTTAGAACCCACCTGCGTATAGCGTTTTACAAGAAACATGGAAACGGTCACTATATAAAACAAACATTAACCTGTTGTCTCCAAAGAAACTGTCCAGTAGCACAAAAGAAAATGCGGCCCTTACAGCTCAGCGTCGAATCTTGCTTCTGTGTTTACGGATGCTGCTGATTTTGGGAGAGGCGGGTGGGGAAAAGGGAGGAAGGGGGGTGTAGGACGGGGGAGGGAGGAGGGAACATACTACTTATCGCTTCTTTCTTCCACAAAGACTTATTCACTAGCTGTGAAATAAGTTTTCTTTATGCGCTAGCACTCTGAACAGGTTGCTGACATCCGATATCAACCCTATCACATCCTATGTTTCAAAATAGAACACATAAATCATAAGATAGGCGAATTCCTGCAACAATTTCAAGACTCAATAAATTACATTCGTGTCGAGCAATGACAATCGTCCGCCTAATTAGAAAATTCCCACCTTGCCATGCCATATTCGGAGCAGTATACATATCGGTCAACTAGGCCTATAATTCTGATAACTAAGCTTACATGGTGCAGTAAACTACGACAGACGATATCTGACGAGAAATTGTTCATGTTCTTCCGCACAAAACTTCTCTCCTCTATTCCAACAGAACGATAGACCGAAGGATCGGAGCGGAAGTGAGGAGACATGGGGACTGGGAAGACATCAAAAATGGAAACCCGAAAATGGTAGAATAAATACAGCGCGCCCTAATTGAAAAGCATGCCAAATGAACCTTCTTAAGCAGCATTTATTCACTTTTGCATCTGCAAGCCATATTTATATAAATATTATCTCTGAATATATTTTCTTCTCACCTATCCATCCTATAGTTTAAAGTCGACTCCCACTGAGATTGCAGTCACGGCAGAATAAAAATTTAGCGGTCACATTGATCATATATGATGCCTCCTAAACCAACTAACAAGGACATCATTCACCACATTTCAAACGACTATAGTCGCTTCACTGAGACCAAATGTTTGCACACGCTTACACCCGGTCTTTACCACGCTCAGGGTCACAAAATGGGAACCACCAGCAGAAGATTCCCATGAGCCGTTAGGACAGTACTTCTGGGTACTTCACAAGCATCCTACATATCAGATCGTTCCCCCACATGCTGATGAATTAGGACCCCAGCTAATACAATAAGCATCACTTAAAAACACATTGTGTCAAACGCCTCAGTGCACTATTATGTCTATCTTTCAGCATTCGTTCGCTTTTCAGCATTCGTTCGCTTTTCAGCATTCGTTCGCTTTTCACTATATTCCAACTCCACGTTTATACTGCTTCATCTTGCACAGCAATATAGCGTGCTGTTAAATATGTCGTATTATCTTTTGCTAGAATATGAAAAATATAAGACTGAGTACTCGATACATGAAGCGCTATCACTGTGCTAACTCAAGCGTGATTAATCATCCCTCAACCGAACAGCAGACAATACCATTTTTAGCTCAATTTATTGTGACATCTTTTCCTTCACTTTCCTGGATGGATGCAAGCAGTCAGGCGTAGCTCTAACACAAACAACTTATAAGAAGATGATTTTGTTGGTGATGCCCAATATGTCATAAACAAGAACATATTTTCCCTCATTTTCCCTCAAAACAAAGAGAACAAAAAAAAAAAAAACAAAGCCATAACAATACTATACTGACGAATGATAGAAACACACAACTAATGTTTTTAATGGCAATTTATTTCGTGGAATTTCTCACTTCGGAAAAAAATTTGAAAGATATTTTAACGATAGCGATCGCGAAAAATCTCGTCCGCCACGCTCATGAATTCTAAAAGAATGCAGGGATGTAGAACGCAAGAAAGTCTCCAGGGATATTCTAAATAGGTGAAAAACTCAAGCTTTATCTATTTGGTTCTTTCCTATTTTCAATGGTCACTTCTACCGATGCCTTCATTCATTTCTACCGATGGCTTCACCTTTTTCCAGCCTGCCCATGACTTCACATCAATTTTCCATCATTATGTTTCATATCTATATCTTCCATTACTCATACAGTGATAGGAAGAATTGCCATTAACACCTGAATAGATAGATGGACGAATGATAGCGGTAGAGATAACAAGCTTCGAACGAGGAAGATTGGAGGCAGATACAAATAAAACTCATAACATCATCATTATATAAGTTCTATCTATACATTTTCGAGTTTGGTAAAAACATAAAGTGAAGTAATATTCAAGGTAGACATAAATTCAGCGAAAGAAGATCGACTATAACTATAACTATAATATTCAATTTGAACATTCTGCATGGCGATTATACGAATGAGAAAGAGTTGGATCTAGGTATCACTCTTGCTTAGTTTCCTTTGTTGCATATTTGAGTACTCCAGTACCTCTTCCCACCAAATACTCCAATTTCAAATTGAGAAGAAGAAATTCTTTCACAAAATCATAACAACTTTTACATTTATATGCGCCTTCATATGGTTCAAGAACCTTTTTGATTGCTTCCGTTGCTTCCATGAGGTGATAGTGTGGTATTCGAGTGAAGAAAAAGTGATGAGCAACATGTCCTGCAAACATTTAATCTCATGGTCTCTTCTCATTACAGACAGTAAAAAAAAGCTTGGGATATGAATAAATAAATGAATAAATAAATAAATAAACAAATAAACAAGTAAATAAACAAATAAATAACTATAATAAATAAATGTTCAAATAACGAAACAAATAAAGAAAAATAAAACAAAACAAATAACGAATAAATAAATAAATAAATGTTCCTAAGCCTCTGCCTAAACACAAATTAGAAATTCAATTCGCCGTATGGTGCGTTTGGTAACTGTTGTCTGAAGACGTCCGCCTAGACGTACGAATCTGTCTTCTCGTCATATAGACGCTCAATTAGTTTTCAATTAGTTTTTCCAGCAGACCAAGCTCAGCATCATCGTAGTCAGTCAACGGATAGAACAAAGCAAACAGCTGATATGCAAAGCTTTCATTGTTCGTAAGTATTGAACTATGTATTTTCTCCATTAAATCATATCAACCGCGCATTTAGCCAGATAGCCTAAAACATCGAAAACGGCAAACGTGGTACGTCACTAGCAAGGAAAAGGCACTTCATTTACCACCAGTCCACTATCGTTCCTCCAGAATGGATCACAAAATTATGAGCGACGGTCGATGTAAGTGCGATAGACAGAAAAGACAACTTCCCTAAGAATGCGAAGTGCGAGGTCACGCCCTACTATCTCAATGGTCTCTCACCGCTACCGCCAAAATGGATAATCAGCAATGAATGAACAAGACAACGACACAACAAGCTTTCATGGATTAGTGGAAGGAATCTGCTCGACGAAGGAGGTAACCTAATCGCAACAGGATTTGCCGCATCTCATCCATCGTAATACGGAGTCTATCTTTTCATACAGCGTGGTTGGTGCAGCACTTGCAGCTGGAAGAATCGGAAAAAGCATAGAAGAGTTTTCACGTCGGCAACGTTCTCACAACCTATACAATCTATAGATTTAGTGGATGGAAAACGGAGGCACTACTGACATCGACAAAGATGAGTACCTGACAGTTCATCAGCAACAACATGAAATTTTCAGGGAAGATACGTTCCGAAAACGAATGACAGAGCAAATGAAAGTCTTAGGCACTTCTTCGAACCACCTGAAAGAAGATGTAGCGCTATCCGTACTAAACTATTCCTGAAGATCTCTCCACAAAAAGAGCGATTCCTCGCTTCGTTACACCATATTTCGCCCCTCATGGATCCATAACGTGAGCCTATTTGAAAAGTATCACCGTGGTAGATAGCATTAAAGCCTTGGCCGAATGGAATCGGCACGAAAAAACAGCGTTGGCGATTGCAGCGATAAAGATATGAAACAGTATATTTCAAATACATACCATCCGTGATATGGTGCAAAAGGACATCGATTCCAAGCCCGAAGGTTCTATCAATGGTTTGTGTCTGCCCAGTTACGTAATTCCAACATCCTTCTTCATACACCTACAACAACCTCGATGATTATCAACAACTAAAATTGGATTCGATAAGTTACTCATTCGATTTTTTTTTTCATATTCGATTTTTGGTCCAGCAGATTGTTGCACTTTGATCTGTCGTTGCGTTGTCCGGTTTTCAGCAGCATTACCGACTTTTTCGTCGCATCTTTTCAAGGAACATCGTTTGTTTCGGATAAAATGCCCGACGGGAAGCTTGAAGATGGCGACATTTTCGTGGATGTTTTGAGTTTATTTGGGCGCTGTGTGAACCTTATTTTCCAGGCTCTTCAATATTTGCATAGCGTGCTCGTCTAAAGGAAATTAAAATTGAATACAAAAGTAAACAAAGCAATGGCTGTGCGACTCGCATCATAGGCTTTAGGGCAATTATTGCTTGATTTTGAGTGCATCCTTTCACAGTGCACTTGGAATTGCTTACATTATTTATGATGCAACTCCATTGCACACAGAAAATCACAATTCCATATATGAATGTGCGATACGCACAAATGTACAGAAAAGTCAGACGAGTATCTCATCGAATTTTCAGTGTCGAACACGTCTCACTTATCTTATAAAGAGGCTCAGTTATCTCAAGCTGTCAATTGAATTCATCGCGGACATCCCGGAAGTATTTTAATAAGTCAGGGGAGTGAGCGAACATGTGAACTGATAAGTTTTAATTCAACATTGAAAATGAGCAACAAATACACGGGTAGACAGATAGACGAATAGACACGACGCAATCAATTCGATTGCCCAAATTCTCGAACGCTCTTCAAATTGTTCCTCGCAGCCAAATCAATAGCATACGAGAAAAAGAATATCGAGAGTTATAACACTCCTAAATGCATGGATGGCCTAAATAACAAATTTCTCTTTTTTTTTCAGATCTGAACCTGCAGTTAGGGGTGCTCAAACTTTTCGACACCCTGAAGTTTATCCCCTCTTCCAAATTTGCAAATCGACGGTCGTCGAGGAAAAACTGAAACTTATACTCTGTGTATGCTCGTCCAAAATTCGGCATTTATTCGAAAATCCAGAGTTGGGTTTTTGAACAAATGGATTTTCGAACATTGCGTATACCCATGGAAAATTCTTCTGCCATGATACCTCTGGGGGATTGGCAAAAGGCAAAGATTGAAATATTGCAAAGGCGATTTAGAAATTCCATCGCCCAACAATAAAAGAAATTCACTTGACTTTAACGGATACCCATCGAAGCTTCAACGCTCCACGAGGCACCACCCATTATGCATCCATTCCATAGGACATTGTAAGCAGTCGCCAAAACTTGCTTATAGCGTTAGAGAAATCTTTGAAAATCTTTGAAAATACTGATTGTTAAGACAGATCGGAAATGTAAAAGCTGCAACCGTGATGGTTCGCCTGGTAAGCAATGTCCAGCGGCGATAATCCAGCATATAGCCTGAGTATTTTAGCCATACTACACCCCTCAAAATCATTCCTATTGCTGCTTAAGTGCCCCACCTAGAAGTCCATGCGTGCTATGCAGCAGGTGCTCCCAACGATTGGAGTGTCGGCAGCCCAACTTTCCGATGCCAGAGCCAAAGACAATCGGAAAATCGCTTTCCAAGGACTCCGCGGTGTCCCCCACGGTGTGCGGTTTTTTCTCGAAAAAATGGTTGCTGTTACCGATAAGAAATCGAGCTCAAGAACAACTTCTGATTCGCCGGTCAGAAAAGGGACCGAGAGGTGACTTAGGAAAAGGAGATACCGGTATGGTCCATACACCGGCACCCCCATGCTCGTGCCTGACCTTCAGAATATAGATCCTATCCACTAAAGTGTTTATAATGCTTCAATTTCATTCCCAGAGGTGAAACTTCAAACCCTGTAATGTCACATATTTTAAACAGCAGGGTACTGCTAAGGGTACTACTAAGAGCATTACTAAACTAGCGTATATGATCAAGCGATTATCTCTGTGACAGAACCCTCATAGACTATAAGACTGTCTGTATATTAGACAACGGAAATAAATTGGCTGACGATGAACTCACCTCAATTGACTCACTGTTGTGTTGCAAATAGGTGATCACAACAAGCCAAAATCCTTGAAAAAGGAGCGGAATATAGTAATATTTTAAAAACGAATAGAGGCTATAGTCGCATAATCGAAACGCTATCTGCAAACAGTCACAGCTAATCACATATTGTGGCAAAGTGTTCGGAAATCTCCAACAAACCTCAGTAGCTAAAAAAAACTTGAAAACAACAACACTAATGTAATATAATAAAGGTTAATAAGCCATAAACGTTAACATGGATATATGCCTTAAGGCATAGCTTTGTGCCCCACTTACGAATACAGATATTTTTGTGGCTTATGGCTACAGTTGTTCTTTATATGTTTGCAAATCGTTGTGATTTACAGGCCTTTTTTGGGTTTGATGTGTATTCCATGCTCCCTTCATCGTAATACGTTTTTTTTCTTGCCTGTTGTTGCTTCATCGCACCAGTAGCAACTGTTTCACATCAGTGCTTCATAGCGGAATAATGATTTTTACTCTATCATCACTTGCAGGTTTTTACACGATCAAAAATGACACTAGAACTTTAAAAGTCGGAAGCAAAAAAAGAGTAGAAAAAGAGAACGAAGGAACTAACAAAAGCGCAAAATGCACAAGCTGCACCACTCAAAACGCATTGAACTCTTTCGCGATTATTGCTGAAGAGTTTACTAAATGGCCAAAAATGACTTCCATCAGGCAATCCAGCAATTGTGTAGATTGGATTCCATCTGAAAATGTTTTTTGTTTGTTTCGTAGTCGCTTGCCAACGAGGTGCCAATGATCGAAAACAAAGATGAACGGACGATGAGGTGCACAATAAGTTCTTCGGGAGTTCACTCGCTTGTCCGACGACTTTCGTAAGTCAGCGATAAGCAGTAGAAAATTCAGATTTCATTTCGTCCGCCTACTTATGGAATCTTCAATCGAGGGAGTGCGTTGACGATCTCGTTTATGGCTCAGTGGTGGAGCCTTCGCTTTTTAAGCGAAGAGACCCAGGTTCAACTACCGGTTGATTTCCCAACGAATCGACAGAAGGCTGACCACCAGGCTTTTCGGAAATCTGGTCGCAAAAGCCACATGTGAGTGTGGTGGTCAGCTGCATCGACAAGAGAATTGATGAAACCATAGCTGTCTTCGTATCTTTGTTTCTTCTATCATAACAATGAAGTCTCAAAACCTTGAGGTACAAACAATATGATGACCAAGTTTCATTACCATGACTTTCGAAACCTCGCAAAATATTCCAACTCAAATGCATCAGCTTGATAAATATGTGCATACAAATGTTGTGATTAACAATTGGCTCGACAAGCTTTCAAATGAGAGAGGACTCGATCTGAGGCATATGTGCTAGAACTCATGCAGTCCCTCCCCTCCTCCCCTCTCCCCCACCTGACGTTTCTAAAGTTCCACCAAAGATATATAAAGTAACCAACGGGACGAAAAAAAATGAATGTGTAAGCATTAAAATGCATATAAGCAATGCAAAGCAGAAGCAACACGTATTCATTCCACTCACCTGAAAAAACCAGATATTGGAATTTTTGCGAAATTGCGTTCAATCCAATTTCGTGATCGGAATTGATCTTCTGTAACCCATGGATGACCCTGGAAATTAATGGAATTCGTCGTTGTGGTTTTCTGCTCACTAATGTTTGGTTACAATTTTTTTTTTCTGTTAAATCTGACATCGTCAGTATAATTTTGGCTATTGCTGAACTCGAATTATATCTCTTGCTTCAAAGTTTGCGAGCACTCACTCAAACTTTTCTTAGCACTCATTTAAATTCTAATGTGCTGATGACGGTTTCAGCGTTTAGAACGAAAAACTAGAACGTTTTCGAAAAAAAGTGCGGCAACAAAGAGGCCAGTGAGTTGTTGTCCAACTTCATTGATGATAGATACAAATGGTTGCGAGATCAGAGGAGAATTCATACCCTCAAATTTTCCGTTGGATGTTCTTCGGGCGCATTTAATCACGGAATATCCAAAAATTTCAAAATCTTAGCTTAAAAAGTAGTCGTTGCCATACCATATCCTTATCGATATGCGATGTATATTGATGATGTTGTCGATGAGATTTTTGCCATGGCCAATAAGGTGCAAGAAGAGGAGCATGTGCTATATGACCGAAAAAGTCGTTTACGATCGTATAATCCGAGAATGTACCATGACCACAATCATGCCCAACAACGAATAACGATGAGCCGAACATTCCCATCAGCCAATACCTTCAATTATTGTCACATATTACCGGAAGAAAGTCGAGAATGCGAGAAGATGTATATCTCTAAAAGTCGGCTAAAAATCTTAAGCATTACCTAGCAAACACCTGGCAAAAAATCATTGATAGCTAGAATTTGCAAGATACCTAAATTGCCCAAATTCTGAGTCTCCTCTATGTTATCCCTGAGGTTATTCCAGACCATCACGTCTTTAGCTCCTTTCTCCATTTAGAGATATACACCTTCTCTTCAGTGCTAGCTAGCTGACAACTAAGCCAAAATGGCACGAAGATGGCAAAAGCAGCCGATGAGATACTCATTTTTCATATAAATTCTGCTAATAGATATTAGATACTCTTGAAGTTTCCTGCTTCCGTCATGGCCAATAAACACTTAAAAGCCTGAAAAGGGAAAAGCCTGAATCTTTCTATAGCCTGAAAATAAATCGACCAAGGTCCTAATGCGTCGATGTTTTACTCCACTCTGCCATTCTAATAAACAAATTTTCGGCTGTTCTTTTTTGCATCCAGATGACCGCCTATCAAGGCGATTTGGCAAAATTCTCATCGATGACCGACCGGTAAAAGGATGCCTGGACGACAGCGAAAAAGCTGAATCGCTAGTCACTTTATTGATTTCATTCGCATTTCAATTCATTTACAACAATTCATTTGCGCAAGGCTATATATGTTCTTCGAACTGACGAAAAAAAAGAGCTCAACATAGCGAGCGTGAAAGATTCAAAGAGCATTTTATGAGTGGTGTCAGTTTTCCATTGCGAAAGAACTTTTGAATAGAAACTGCACTAAGAAAATTAAAAGATGGGCAAAGCTCATATGAGAACAACTTTGTGGATGAAAACCTTTCAGCTAAACAATGCTTGGCTTATGATAGTACGGTCGAAAAAAACGCGTCCCACATCTCTGTAGGAAATAATATTTTCCAACGAAAACGTATTTCACGGCGACGAGATTTGATGGCTGCCATTGTTCAGGAATCCGCGACGAATGTTTCGTTCTTTTCTTGAGGGCAGTCTATTTCTAGGTGATGTTATGCGCAGATCAATTCATAACAAAGATAGGATCAAGTCCTTTTTCTGCAATATTTCGCCTCATTACGCCTTTATCGAAGCAACAAAGTGATATGCAACAACGTAAGGATGCTCGTGGTGGAAGTGTTATACACAGCTAAATGATACGTCGTATGTGGGCAAATTACTGCATAAAAACTCAAAAACAAAACATCGAAGTTTATAAGTATATTGCTGAACGGCGCTCAAGGAAGAAAATTCAACAATTGAAAGGCATTGTATAATCGATCAACGTCGCTTAACTTAACGCTATAGGTACTGCTAAACTGTTTGAATGGGTTATTTCGAGTACGAACCTGTACACGAACATATTCTCACTACTGTTCACTTCATTAGTCGGCAAGCCTAGCGTGTTATCCAAACACACAACACACACACACACTAGGCTAGTATAACGATTGTAATGAAAGCCGAAAGATAAGTCAGACTTATTTGCAAAAACTGAAATTTCTCGGCTCATGAAGTGTCAGCTAATGTTTCCGATTGGCTTCAAGGAGTTGGACTTGTATGAACCAACCATTCCACCGATACGCTCATCAGTTTGTCGCTATTCAATGCTACACACTATTTCGTCATTTCGATCTGAATGACATTTCCGCCATGACTCATAAGAGCCAAGGAAAGCTTAAAAAGCCAAAGAAAGCAAATATCGCTTACAAACTCTGAGACAACTCCACCAGAACAGGCATTCACTTATTCACTTGTAAAAGTGTTTATTGAAGTTATTTTCCGTCTCACAAATTATTACAATTCACTGCTCAACTCACCTCATGCACAATTCACCACAAAAATACGAAAATATTTTGCGATTATTTTTAAATGAAGCAATTTCAATATTTATTTCATCTCTTGCGCAATAACTAGCTGATGCTTACCGGTAAAGAACGCTAAAATGTTCGACATTACTATCGTAAATTCCTTCATCATAAATTTGCATCTATAAATATTGCAAAATTCGTCGAAAAACTTTTGATGAATCATAGGCAATTGGCTTTTTGATAAAAGAAATATACAGACTTGTATTATAAATGGCTTAAAAATTTGATCATTCTTTTTCAATAATTCAATAATTTTGCTATATTCATTAATGCTTTATTATTGTGATGAATTCGGATTGCCTTACCAAATCAATAGACCGGCGATACCAAAATGCTCGAAATACGATACGGTGAGATAGAGAGTGGTAAGGATAGCGAAATCGAGCACCAAGAAAAATAACGATTTTGGTAATGAACGCTCAAAGCATTGTGGTGGAATTTGTTTACGAATCGCGTCGACTGTCGGCAGTTTCATCTTCTGAAACGATTGAAAACGATTACGTACCACTGGCATGTTCTACGATGTTCTACGACATTTCGATTCCTTCATCCTCACTCTCGCAATAATTATTGCCCGATACTGCATTCGTTCGAAGACATCGAAAAACGTGCGAAAGAATCGCAAACCGAGCTTCTTTAGCTTCTTTCGTAATCTTCTTTAGCTAAAGAATTTTTAGCCTCTGCCTTCAAGAGAAGGTCTGCTCGCCTGGCAAGCGCGGTGGCGTCACTTATTGGCTACAACAATGCAAAACCACGGGGCTCAGTGCCCGAATGGAAGCGCATTGTGACCGGCAGCGTCATCGACGCTCGATAGTCCGGTCAACGAAGTGATCAAGTGATCAAGCCTTCAAGAATACAAAACTTAACACATTCTATTGCCACAAAAGACTGTGTATGCCTCCGTCAAACTAGATCTAAAGAGATGAGAAGGGGGGATGAGACGGGTATTAGCCTTTTTGAGGACATAGTGCACCAACGAAGAAGCAGAGAAATAGTTCACGGATATAAAGAAAAAACCAGGATCGCATTTCCTCGTAGACACTTGCATGAATGCAGGAAAATGAAACAGACGACTCATGGATATTGACAGCATTTTCGCCTCAAACGGCGCGCGTCAAAGCCGCATCTTATTAACGTAATAGATGATGAATTCGCGCTTGAGCGACAACAAAGTTGGTCGTCTTCGACAAAGTCGATAGTCATAACATCCATTCGATGAAGCGACCACCAAGTCGGCTTATCTCTATGCTTTATTTGCATCATCAAATCACTTTCCCATTAATAGCCCATATAGGCTTCAAAATATTATGCATCAAGGGTTAATGGAGGTAAAGCACATTTATGACATCACTAATAAATACGTCAGTCTAAAAGTGGTTCACGCAGTGGAATGATTTTTTTTCAGCAGCAGTCTCATCTAAATGTCGTTTGTTACGCAAAAACCATCACTCTCGCATGCAGCAGCTAAGCAAATAATACGTATTGACTAATTGCGCAAATTCAATTACCCATATATAGCTTCCGTTCCCTATTCGAATCGCTGTTCTCAGCCAATAGTGCACGAATTACATGTAGTGCTTCGAAATAACACCAATTGCTGCCTGCTCGAAGAGTAATAAGCAAAGGAAAAAAGGCGATTCATACAATGGCCTCGACCAGAATAGCACAACCAACATAGCATGACAAATGACGAGTAGTGAACAACAACGCTCTACAACGTCTCCAGTTGTGTGTTCGCAAAATAATGACATCTCAATGGCATCTCTTGTTATATAAATACTATTCCATGAAGTGCTAGCTATAGAATGAGACAACGTTGATCCATACCGAAGGCAAATTACAAGCGAATTATATGAAGAAGAAGGCATTAATATGAGCAAGCGTGGTGTTTATACTATATCAAAAAAGTACTACAAGCGCAGTGTTTATCTGTGCCTGCTGCAATATTCAATCTGTGCTTACGGCAATGCCCTCTCATAATACGCCTTCATATAACATCTTGCACCACTGCCTCATCTTAAAAAAATTTGCCTGAGCGAATACGACCATAGATGGGAGATAATTTTGACGAACTCGACAAAGGGGGGAGGGGTTGGTGGAGGTAATATTTTCACGAACAGTATCGTAGGTCATATGAAAAACACTCGGCGGAACAGATGTCGACGCAGCTGAAACGTCTGTGAACCTGGAGCACCAACTTTTCGCATGTAGTTATCGGTTACAAATGATCGAATATACTATCTCTGAACAAATGAAACCTGGTACGCTTTTGAACATTTGCAGTAATATGCAGAAAATGAGTATTCGCACAACGGTCCGATGAAAACCAGATAGTGCAGACGCATCGTCGATGGGATGAACGTATATTGTGATTAACATAGTGAGTAAGGATGTATATCTGGGAGAGAAGGCTTAAAGAATAAGAGAAACGCTTGCATATGGTTTCTGTCGTGAAATCCAGGATTATTGTTGATCGTAACGCAGGAAACTTTAACTGCACTAGAAGCTGTAAATGCAAATTCATAAACCAGAAGCGGATCTTCAGGGTTCACTTACTCAAATCTGATAAGAATTGTTTAGTCTCGAGCTAAAGGAAGGAATCATTTACGTGACCAGTAGTCAGTATAGTTGAAGATGACTTGGAGATTGCTGATGCCAGTAAAGACTTTGACCTTATCAGGAAACGGGAGGAAATTGAAGCCAGATGGAAGGAAGGAGAGCAGGTTATCGATGAAGCCAAGAAAGATGAGCGACACACGACTAAAACTCGTGGAACTCTACTGCTAACCAATTCAGAAGCACATAAAGAGTCCTAACACGTACTGCGAACGATCAAAAAGAAATTTGCGAACTCAGTGCAACAGAAAGCCTCTGGTTTAATGGGTAACTTCGGTAATGAGACTGAGAGAAACGCTTTCCTGAAGCGAAAATAAATGCAATCAATAGAGTTGCTAGAGTGCAAGGATCGATATGAGGAAGCCAATTTTGAATGCTTTTGAGAAGCACAAGTGCAAGAAGTAAATTTGTTATTAAGAAAATCATATTGGCGTGGAATGAGTAGTTAATTGATAAAGAACTATTTCCTTGAAGCGCGAAGCAAATTGCGTTACCATTATCTTCAACATCGCACAAGTTGGGAACATATGTAGGTAATTTTGTGGTTTCATCTTAGATCACCTTTATAAACAGGTCGAATAATCGCTTTTTTTCGATAAAATAGGAAATGAGCTAGTGATAAGCGATCGACCCAGTAAGCGGAAAAGTGCAGCTGAAATATTTTCTCTTGTTTTTGTGAAGACGATGTAGAGGATGCTATCGGAAGGGTGCTATGGCAGGAAAGATATCATTATTGTTATTAATAATATCGTCATTATACTTATTAATATTATTATCAATATTATCATTACTATTATTGTCATTGTCATATTATTATTATTATTATTATTATTATTATTTTTATTTTTATTATTATTATTATTATTATCACTGTTGTCGTTATTATTATCACTGTTATTAATTATTATCATCATTATTCATTATTATTGTTATTATTATTAATTATTATTATTACTTGTTAATATTATTCTTATTTGTTATTATTATTATTATTAATATTATTAATATTACTAATATTATTAATATTAATATTGTTATTATTGTTATTATTATTATTATTATTATTATTATTATTGTTATCATTATTATTATTGTTATTATTATTATCGATTATCATTATTGTTATTAATTATGGTTATCATTATTGTTAATTGTTGCTATTATCACTATTAATTATAACTATGATTATAATTATAATTGTTATTGTTAATACTGGTGCTACTTGTGATCGACATGATCGTGACGTGACGCCTTTGTGATATTTGTGCTTTTACAACGAAACAGTTTTCTGTGTTTCCATGTTGTTGCTTCCCGTGATGCGAGAATAAAACTTCTTCAGAACAGAATGTGGATGCTGTTCTTTTTGCACATACCTCTGCGTTCCGCCCTACAAAATTTCTACCCAACTCGTCTCTCTGCACCTTTGATCGTAGCATATTTCGCTGGGTGTTTGTTGATATGTGATTGCACATGTTAAGAATTGTGCTCTCCGATGGATTGCAGGTTGCTGCAAGATGCCACAATGCCATATTTCTTGCTTCGATGTCACCGTCGTTCTACGCTAAAGATTTCGCTGCAATTCTTAGCGGAAACTGGCAAATATCCTTGAACTTTGTACTGCGCGTATTATTTCGTATGTACTCCGCATTCTTTAGTTGCATAGCGGTATTGAGTGAATAATACGACAGCATTTGAAGATATTACATAATATTAGTGAGAGTATGTATCGTTTCTATAATACTCTCAAGAAATGTCCGCCCTCGCTAGTACAATGCTGGCAGTAAGACCATTGAACACACAATGTGGCCGAATCATTTTGCGGGTCATAGGGAGCATCACCTCAACTGGTCATTCTATCTGACATAAAAAACTGGAATTTCAGAATACATTCACTTGGATCACCTCACTTTTTTTGCTGAATACTTCCCAACGATTCGGCGTATTTACTCTTGCTAGAACTAACGACGATAATATCTATTAACTTTAATTATCTCACTTTTATTGCAGCAAAGAAAAGAAATATACGGCGAAATATTACCTGATATGTTTCGGTGGTCATAGTTTCGGTGGTGGATGTTGCCATAGCTAATACGATGCTTGTATTTGGCGTATTCTTCTTTCACGTAGTATCGCTTGCACTAGCTGCGATGCGTCCGATGGGGTGATGCTGTGGCACAAAACGCAACTCACAAATGAAAGTGCTGAACTCTTAGTATTGACACGCTACATTGCACCTTGCAAAAAGGGCATTCGAAACAACAAGCAGGGGGTTGGTTCATTGTACACTCATACTTCAAAGTCCACTGGTAGTTTGGCTGTGTTTTGATACTAACATCAATTGCATTCTCGTTTTGCATCGTCAATACCTCAATTGTTACCCGAAGTAGTGAATATGGAGATAGATGATGGCTGGAGGAGATCAGCGGGTTGATGAAGAAAGGAGGGTGGAAGAGGGAGAGGAGGACGAAGGATGATGAGCAGACGCTGCTCCTCTTCTCACTTTGTGAACACATCACTTGCAGCGTACGGGAGAATAGATGTTCTCAAAAAAAAAAAAAAAAAAATTAAAAATAAAATAAAATAAATCGCCCAATGCAATGTTAGCAAAGAAATTGCTTTGATGCACACCGCCGGAAAAGCTTTGCCGAAGGATTATAGCAATTAACGCAGATACCGGTTGCCTAACACCACACAACGCTGACGTTGCCGTTATCCATGAATATGTGCAATCACTCCATATCCTTCCATCAGCTCCTGAAATAAGCAAATGAATAGGACTGAAAAGATTTTAAAAATCACCGAAATAAGCTCTAGAATAAATCACGATTTCCTTCATCTGAAAAAAATGGAATGTGTGCATTTTTCGATGTTCTATCGCTAAAGTGGACTGACCGTCCATGCGAATTTCGCAACCGTCGAGACCGCGTGACCTTCTACTATATTCTCCAAGGAACTACCCAACCACCACCAGATTTCCGCAAGTAGATTTGTAGTTGAAAGGAGTATTTTATCGCAAGCACACAAAGGACAAACAATAACACATCAAAAGTCGAAATCAAAATAGCGATTCTTTTGAGCCTGAATAGATTGCAGTTGAGCAGATCATCGTATGGGCATGAAGTGTAACAGTTCGGGTATGTATCGCAGAAGAAGAAGGTAAGACTGAAGTGAAAATATAGAGGAACGAAAACACATATCATATATATATATATATATATATATATATATATATATATATATATAAAATTACATGTATAAATATATAAATATATATATCTTTGACGACATTGTTGTTTCTCAGGCGCATAATACTAATAATATGTATTACGATTGTTTGTTGTTATAAACCGTGGGATGCTCCGAATCAGATAGAGATGCTTATATTGACGTTTTGGCTCATTCACCCATAATCACTGTAACAACCTTCAAACGTGGCTAACTAAACCTTGAGTCAAATTTGGGTAAGTTCAATTATCCAAGTTTGAGGGTTGTTACTGTGACTATGGCTGAATGAGCCGAAACGTCAGTATGAACACCTCTATCTGATTCGGCGCATCCCATGGTTTATAACAGCAAACAATCGTAATACACATA
>JAARMF010001632.1:0-24552 GCA_022844705.1 Toxascaris leonina
TTTAGGCTATTTATATATAACGTGGAAAACTGTGAAAGGTAGATCTGTGAGAAAAAGTGATTTAGATATAGTGCTTTGTCATTTTTTGAGGCAGTGAAGCAACCCTCACCGAATCACTGCTCACACCTTTTGGAAGGTATTATAACATGTTTGATGAGCAGGTGTTAACTAAATGTTCTACCATTCATGACAATGAAGTACGGCAGTGAAACAGCTCCACAAAAGAATCTGTCTCTCGGAAGTAAAAACACTCATTTAGAGGCAATTTCCAACGGCTGGAGTAATGTCGGAATGCATCAACCACTGCATCGAAATAATTTTGGAAGCAAACAGGAATTCGAACGTCTTCTATGGCTTTTACGGTTCGTGAGGCTTCATGAACCACGATTCTCCTATCGATATAGGAGCACATATCCAGAAGTTCAGCTTCATTGTGCTTAACAAATTCAACCGCATGAAGTTCATACTTCTCAGCAGGCTCCTTCATTTGAGCGGCCGTTAACATTTTCTTTCCTGAAGTACTGAAAAAGGAGTCAAAAAAAATAGCCGGAAACTATATCTTGCTAGCGCAGCAGAAATGAAAGTAGTTCTTCGTTAGGAAACCTGGCATGTGGTGGATTGTTCACTAGTTGATGTTGTATCCGCCCAAGAAGTTCGCGTTTTCCTCTGAAGTTATATGGCCATGGCCCAGTGCCGACATTGTGAGTTTGTTGTTTTGTTTTCTTGTTCATTTAGTACATGCTTATATGACAACGAGGAGTGAGAAGCAGATAGTTGCAGGTGCATTTCAAGAATCGTTTCTTTGCCGCAAAATTCTTGCTTTGGCTGACTTATGTAGCGTATATGAGAAATGGTTGCTCGAGATCTGAAGAGCAAAGGCCGCTTATCGCCCAAACGACTAGCACTGAAGCTTAACATCATCCGCAATGTAGTATTGATAGTGTTGAGCAGTTGACAATCCTGAAATCTTTACCAGTGGGCCCTTTACCAGTCTCATTTGAATCTTTGTTGAAGTTCGATGTCTTTGGACGCTGTGGCTAATGGACCTAGTTTCAGACATTGGCAGCCATACGTGTGATCAACGGTGCAATTTCGCACTATGAGTATATTCCTTCATTGTCGAGGAGGCTTTGGGATGGATCGGCGATAAATCGCGGCCCGAGAAGAACCTGCGAATTGCGAGACGAGGATTCTCCAGGATATGTTGCCAATTCGGGATCTTCCCGACAAGATCTACAGCAGTGTTTTATTGCGAATGTTTATATATTCCTCTTTGCCATATTTGATAACAACAGAGTTCATCGATACGACTAATCATCAGATGCAAGTGCGTCAAATGCCGAAATACATCAGGTACAATCATTGCCATCCACTGAATAAGGCATTCCTTCATGGTCCTATGCGATGAAATATATGAACAGCTCGTATGAGATCCTGTGATTAGGTCCCTGATATTGAATAATCTGTGAGGTCGGTCTGCCCATCAAAGGTTGGTGTGGTCGATGCTTCCCGATTTTATGTGAGGAGTTGTATGTGATTGCTGCTTCGCTTTTAATGCTGTGCAGTATATAGGAAGATATCTTTTATTGCACACAAACGAATATGTTACCGTCAGTTTTGTTGTGCTATCCATGAAAAGCAATTCGAGGAGATTGCACTCTCGAACGAGGAATGGTGGAGGTTACAGAGTATAGAGCACCTCTTGCAATTACTCGTAGACTTTATTCGCTGTAGTGGTATTAACGTTAGAGATCTTCATCTATCAGGAGCTCACAAACTACATTCATCGACCACTGAATCAGGGGTCGAATTCGGCACCTCTCGAGAATTGAGACTCCCGAACGTAATCCAGCGGTCTTCAGATGGACGACGTTTGTAGCATATATGGGAAATGTGGTTTCATTGTTTTTTATGTTTGCTGAGCTGTATACACTTTGTTATTCACCATACAATTTATGACGTTGTTTATGCAATCGATTTTTCCTTATTAATATCGCGCCATATGCGGTTATCAGCGATAATTGCCCTGATTGAAGGCCTATAGGTGATAAACGAGCGAGATAGAGGGAGAGGTACGTGAAATTCGAGTTGGTATTGTTGATTGCTGCACTTCGGAGGGGGAGTGAAGGATGCGAACGTGGGCTTGTTCAAAGGCTGTGAGGTAACATATGAAACGTATCATCGCCCTATGCACAGTCTTTTTCCTTATCTAATTTGGATAGGACAGCTATCGAGCATCGGTCTGATAGTATCGTTGGGAGTTCGCAATTTCACTTTAAAGAAGTAAGAGATTGTTGTCGGCATTTTGATTAAATTATTACGGTTATATTCCGTTACATAATCTAGCGATCTCATCGCATAGATCAATTGCGGAGTGATTACCTTCTTTGATGCTCTTTAAACGATGTCAAGTTGCCTTCTTTGTTGTACACAAAGCATCTCCACATCAACATTCGATTTGCCTCATATTTGTGCAAGTGGCTGACTCCCCTTATTGATGCATAAATGCTGAGGTCAAGAGGCGTCTTCATCAACTTGCAAACTCTTTTTATCACCGTCGATTCCTCCATCTCGACGCACCATCACAGTCCATCCGTAAAAATTTGAGAACACCGCATTCGATCTTTTAAATTTGTATATCGCAAAAGAGGTAAAGGCTTGAGTGATTAGCTGCAAGCGTACGTTGACAGTGGCGTTCAATGGTTACCGATTGATAAAATTTTATAGCAAATGAGACACGCCACACACGTCTATGCAAATTTTCTGCTCATATTTCTGTGCATTCATTTTATCTGTAATTTTTATACTTTTTACTAGATAGGACAATTAAATATGCTTTGCTTCACTTTATATTTGCCTTTACGCATCGTTTCCTGATAAATTTGCTTCATCCTTCACACTGAAAAAGTTGAGGATGTGAGTACGAGGATGAGAGATGAAGATCGGTGCCGAGACTGGGTGGGATCATTATCTATCGAGTTTGAAGTAATGTGAGTCTTGCCACGAAAAAGTCTGTGGTCTGACATGTTCTCTAGTATGTCAGATCCCAAGTATCCACACCCAAGTATGTCGGGGTGTGCGGCTGTTCGCCCTCTTTCTTCTCCGGAGGGTGGCATCATTTGCGCACGGGCAGCTTCTTGTACCTGTGATGAATTTCCTCGGCAAGGAAAGCGGTGTATATGATCCGTTGTTGCGGAGTGCTGCGCATTTAATGTAAGATGGTGCGATCACTAATCAAAACATTTTGCTCGGCAAACTAGGGAGACCGTACGTGGATCAGAGGTCAAAAGACTTGTGCGAGCGATTATAAGTCCATGGATGTGAAGGTCAGATAGGGTCAAATGTCAGACGACAAGAGTTGACGTCAGTCGTCTGGACATAAAATCCCCTCTATGGTGATCTAGTAGAATCATTGGAGTGGGTAATCCACTCTAGTTATGCACTGAAAGCGTACTATAGTATAAGGAACGATATCCCCAAGGGCTGCACTCTGTGAGCGATTGTTTTTCTGCAGACGATGGTTCATGTGTGCATTATGTATGAAGTGCTGCGTGGCTGTGATAAGGGACATAATTTCTTTGTTTGCTTATGCTCTGAGGTTTAGCTGCGATTTGTCTTAAACTTTTACTTCTGGACCTCAGAGCTTGTTATCCGAACACAACCAAAGTTTATGGAGATTCCCTGTCCTCCTTCTCCTCCCTCCTCCCCCTCTCCCACTCCTGTGGCACACGAATTCACGACTTGCTTGGAGAAGGTCAACTATCTCTTGAATTTATATCAGAATTGTCATTTAAACGTGCAAATGCATGAAAATATTCTTTTGGGCGGCCCTTGTTACCGACTTCTGCCGTTCGAACATTTCATTCCTTGAGTGCTTTGATATGTGCCATGTCTATCTATAAAGTAGGGATTTCCATGACGCGATTCCTCACCGCGGAGGTGGCCATACGTCGTAGAAGGCCTCTTACATGCATTCGGCGGATCTGACGGAAGATGCGTCCACAACGTAGAAAGCTTACAGCTTTGGTTAGGGCATCTTTCGTCTCGCAGAGGTCGTAAGGTCGTTTATTTTAGATAGAGGTCAAGAATTTGCAACTGTTCAATTGAAGCTCAAAAAACAGAATGTTTGGACGTTTGCAAAAGTTAGACGTAAGCGGTGCGAAATGAGCGACCATTAAGCACGAGTTGTGCATAAGATTCTTCTAGCCATTTGCTTCCTCCATTGTCCAGTCCTTTACTTCTCGTTATTTAGTATCCATTTAATGGTTTTGTTGTCATGATTGTATTATTCGTTGGATGCTGTGATAGTCGAGTTTGTATTATTGCTTATCTTATATTGTTGAATACGTTGAACACGTTGAACAGCTGTAATTTCATCGATTTCGTCGTTCTCTCCATCGATGCAGCTGACAATTTTTCTATCTTTCGCGGTCCTGTACTCGCCGCATCCAAGCAACGCCATGTAGATGTCGCAACGGAAGTTTCCATCTTGTTGGCGGTCTGTCGCGTTCTTTCTTTCCATACTGCTTCGACCTCATATTGTTATTAGCTATTATTATTCCACTGAACAAATCTTTTCAGTTTATATCGATTGATTTCAACAGAATATTATAAATCCTCGCTTTCTTCAGTCAGTGAAAAATGGAATTGCCAAATAAGATCGTTGATTGTTGCAGTGACACTGCCAACAAAGTGATGAACGGCTCTGTTGCGGAAATGCGAGACGAAGCGGAGAACGAGGAGCTGCTGTCGGCTATGGAGGAATTGCATATTTTCAGGACGCTTCTCGTTTCCGGTTGCCTCACTGGCAAACATCCTCCTGGATTTCTTTCGAAGTTTCGTGCTCTTCCAGACGAAATCCTTTTGAAAATATGGTAACGTTTGGTCGATTCACATTTTCGCCTTCACAAATTCGTGCTAGCTGTGGTTACCTATTTTCAAGGACAATAGGCAAATGCAGAAGAGGGGAGCCACCTCTTCTCTACCCCACCTTCCCTCCAGATTTGAGAACGGTAAATTTAATAGTAGAATTCCTTGAAGAGAATCTAGCGTTGTGTGACTTAAAAATACTTCCTACCCGTGATGTTGGTTTGAAAAATCCGAAAGGTTTACACAGGATTCGTTAGCTTCAAAATCTGTCATTTTGCTATCCGACACGTTTTCCCAATGGTGTGTTCGTTCAGGAATTCCATTCTTGATACGAAGTCGTCTTGCTGTGATTTCATTTCCGTCACAAGTTTCCATTGTTAAACGAATGAAATTCGTGAAATACCACTTCAGTAGTATTAAGAAGATTTCCTCTCAGAGCATAATGTATGATTATCTATGTGGTAATTAAATATCTCATAAAAGTATTCGCTCATAAGGTTAAAGGTAGCATAATAGGACGTTGATTGTAATCAATTCGCTTATGTAATTGCGTAATTTGCATCCACTTGATTGATTTCCCTTCAATTGTCATCGGTAATATTTCCGCTAGAAGCGTCGATCATCGTAGCACAACATAGCGACTAGTCATTCCACTGTGAATTGAGCGACGTCTTTCGACCGTTGTGAATAACATTTTATCATAACAGTTTTTCCTGTTTTTCTTCGTTGGTCTTGATGGTTGCTATCATTCTCCTTGTCATCGATATATGAGCTGTATGGTTGTCTTTAATAATGATGCAGCAACTCACCAGAATCCTGAGTTGTTTATTGGCAGTGCTGCTAATAGGCATCTTTCGGTTGTAAGTGGGCTCTGGATGAAGTCTCTGGCTACATGGTCAATAGCGTAACACTCTCATTCGGACAACTATGCAGAGTAAGTCGAGGTCATCCTCCTGAACGGTCGTCAGCACCCGAGAAGCAAGAGGCGAGCGTTGGCCTGACCTTCGTGTGACCTCACAATCTTTCCTCGTGAACGAAAGTAGGAGCGATTCAAAGCTTTGTTGAATAGAGGAAAGTAAAGCGTCGTTCAAAGAGGAATAAAATGAGGGAGTGATTTCTTGGATCAAATGCTGCATAGTGACGGCTTTCTAGTATGACTACTCATGCCATATAAGTGCTGATTCGCTTATTGCAGGAGTTTTTTGCCGAAGAGACAGCTGCGCTCGTTGCGTCAAGTGTCGAAACATTGGAAGGTATTATGGGAATCGTCAAAACACCCAAAGTATGCTATCAGCCACATGAACATCGCTCTAGAGAATGGGAAGGTATATACTTCATCGCTTTCCTCAAAGATCTACGGAGAACATTCTTTCTTTTTCATTTTATGCTCTGCGCTTGTGCTAAATTATGTTATATTGCTCTAGTTAGTGCACTCAACATATGGCACAGATGGATCATCCTTGGATCGTTGTCCGTCACAAGGATCATCTTCGCATGTATGGAGAAGGAGAGGGGGGAGGAGGAGGAGGAAAAAAGACAAGAGCAATAATTTTTTTGGTAGATATTTTTCCCTAAAATTCGTAAGTGTCCTTCAGGGAGGGCGCAAGCATTGCTCGGACTAGGTGTATGTTTTACAGTTGGGTCACCTCTCATTTTGGCGTTTTTTTTAACGGAGCTTTCATTCAGAAAGTACATCGGCATGTGGTGTGCGTCGTTTTTGTTTCTTTTCTTCCTCAGTATACTGAATCAGCTGGGACTATTGCCCCAGCAAAAATATACGAGGAAATTATAAATCAGTGCCTATCAAATTTGGCTGCTTCCTTGCATTTCGGCATACGCTGCCTTCTTCGAATGGTGGTGATATGCTTAGTGATGTTTGACGGCGTTTTCAAGTTTTTAGAGGCATTTTTTCGTATTACTTCAGTTTCTTCACTTCTTGTTTACTTGATTTATTCGTGGATATGCATCCACTTCATCACCTTCATGAAAAATAATCAAGACTCGAGGTTTTCACAAATAAATACAAGGCATATTCGAGGATCGGTTGTATTTGCTCATCAGCTTCGTTTCTTGTGCAGTGTTCATGTAAAGTGAGCTCACTTTTTGTTCTTTTCCAGTGGCTAGGTGTCGCCCGTTTAGATCACGGCAAGAGTGCCAGTGAAATAGCAAAAATTGGCAGCCAAATTCTGTCATTGCCACAGTTTCCAATTTTTCGAATCTGCAACGAACGGCACATTGTCCTTTAAAGAATGGGCAAATAAAGCACAGAACAAATGGAGCGATCCGTTCGGCCAATGTATAAAATATTGCCCGTTTCGTAATGATCCATCTTGACGGTAATTCTCGAGTTGAGCGATGTGTTTGCTACCTCCAACTTCCACTTATTGTTTACATTAAACGCCATTTTGAGTTTGTGGTGGGTGCGAGAGGCCGCCACAGGTTGACCAACCGTCGATTGGAGGTCGAGATGAATGCCGCATCGCTCGATAGCTTCTTCTCGCTGGTCACTTTCGGACGTAAAGGTATTTATTTCTTTGCACTGTTTCCGTTAGTGAGTGATCAGCATCTCTGGAAATATTGATAGTAGGCGCAAGCAAGACTTTGGTGCAACGGGATCATTCAGTTAAGGGACCGTTTGTAAGCTTCGTTATTGAGCTGAAGGCAACTAGAAAGATGTACGGTGTCGCCTGTCAAAGTTCATTCGGGGCTCCTGAGCTCAGTGCCTCGATTGCCAACACTGGTGATGTGACCCTGTTGACGTTGAAGAAGTGAACTGGTTTGGCACACAGTGCTTAACGTGGAGTCTTGCTTTGGTACTGCGGTAACGCTCAAGAATTGACACAACACGCGCGATTTCTAGTTTATGTGCGATTGCTGCAGTTGTGTCAAAACTTGTGGCGATATTCGGAAAAATGCTGTCAGTTTATTTAAATCTATGCCGTTATTACTGATTGGCGATTCAAATGGTGAAGCCCCATATTTTATTGTATTCTGTATCTCGGCAAAGGAATTCCAGCGAAGAGTATTAACTGAGTAAAGGACACCAGGACGCTGTGATATAATCTGCGATGACTGGAGGGAACTATGGGAAGAACAGGAGTGTATTTCTGCCATGACAAGTGCTTAGATTTTTTGTCGCAGCCATAGGAAGGTTTAGCCGTACTTCGGTTTTGTAGGTATGTAAACCTTCTTCATTCAGGCTGAGACGGGTGGAACTGGGGGTGGACTTTTCGAATGTTGCATTCAGTGCGAGAATTTCATGACTTTTGATGCTCGTATTGTAAAGGAGAAACAAACCGATTACCGGAATTTGCAGCCGATGCGCTTTTGAAGGGACCTGCTTGCATCCACTACATCGTCTGAGTTAGAGCTTTATAGTGGACAGTTACATAACATTTGCAAGGGCACTCTCACTCTTTCCTGAAGGAAGAGCCATCTCTTGGGCGTGAAACATTAAAGGTAGTGGCGATGTTTCCACATTTAGCTCATGACTATTCCTGTAGGGTTCCATATGATTTATAGTGCTTTAGTGAAGAAGTTATACATGAACAAGTGGTTCTCATCTTGCAGGTGGAAATGAGCTGACCCTCGAGGGTGGTGCAGCGACGGCAATGCTGCTCGAGAACATTTTGTCGAAAAAGTGGACTTTCGCTGGCATTGTATTTATGGGCGATTTGAGCTCACTTACCGAAGACGATCTCTGCCTATTTCTCTCGGATATATGCAAACGCAGTAGAGTCGAAGTGTCCTTGAGATTTCTGGTATGTCACCGCTTGAATTATAGCATCATTGTTGCAGTGCTTAGCTATGATGGCTTTTTTTTGAAATACCTTCTTTAAATAGGAAATAAATAAGTAACAATGAACGAGCGCGATGTTTCAAGATGTTGAGGAACTAATCGGTGGAGGGGAATCTCAGCAGAGCGTTTGATTCACCAGAATAGAGGGGTTGAAACATTGTTTCGTGGGAACGATTTATTTTTCGCCCCATGTTCAGTTGTTCCCAGATAGGAGTGATGCCATAAGCAAGGAAGTGTGAATGGAGTTTAAAATTGCAAATTCCCGCATTCGTCGGAGTCTCTACAATTCTATCAAAACTGAAAAAGGAGGTGTGCTCACCCTCCTCACCGTCTGGAACTTTGCGATTTTCTTTGCCTGTACGTTGTTCAGAGAGAAGACGAGGAGGTGATAGCGGTCACGTCATGTATTCCTTGCACTTGATCGTGGCGCAGGGTTTGAACCCTGCGCAGATAAAAATTCAAGGTAGGCAATTCTGGATGGTGAAGGCACTTAGAGGAGGGTAAGGATATTTTGATTCCCTTAACTCACCCTCACATTGTCGACGGCACACTATCGGTCATAATATCAGTGGTTTTTTACCAAGGTTTTGTCAGTGATTGATTAATCGAAGGGGAAGCCGATCTGATTTCTCCAAATTTCGAGTGTCGAATACCACTGTATTGCTTGAATATTGGTCCATTTAGGCAAGATGATGATCGTTTTTTCGCATTGAAGTATCCGAAGGATCACAAAGCAGAGATGTCCTGTGCATGAAACTTGGTGACTTTATGGCTTGTCAAGTGTTTTTGAATTTTTAGGACGTCATTGTCGATGAGGGCGTTATCACGGACCGAGTGGTGATAGCGTGTGGCAAAAAGCTATGCAAGCTGGTGATTATGCTGGACTCGGAATGCGCCAAAAAGTATGCACCCATTTTGTGCGTAATAGAAACATGCAAATGTGGTACATTCTTTGCAACGGGTAGTAATTATAGTGCTGTAAGAAGTTTTGGCGTTACATCGTTACTATCTGTCAAGGAAAAAGGACCTCCGTGGCCACTGCATTTTGCATTTTGTTCCTGTTCCAGACCTCGAGACTATAAGTTGGAAGATATCTGAAATTAAAGGATGAATTGAAGGGAAGAGGAGAAGGTAGAGAAATGGAGCCTTAAGAATGTCGGAGTCTTTCTCCAAGTTTATGGGACATTCAGCTTCATGTAGCATTACTGACGCTCCACAGTTACAGGAAGCCGGTCGTCTTGACGGATCAAAGCCTGCCGTTTGTAATTCGAGACGGACTCGAGTCAATTATTCCTGATGTGTCTGCCTTCACGACTGGTTCGATTGAGAAAGCCATTACGGTAACAATTTGACTCCCTTTGCAATTAATTAATGTCGGTAGCGATTACCTCAGAGGCCGCTTAGCTGATTCTAGATATGCAAATGCGTTTGTCACTCTATAGCTTTTGATGTGTTCGAAAGAATTGTTGAGTGTTACATCAAGTGCTCACGGATTAGGGAAGAGAACGACGATTCTTTCTTCATTCTGATTCATTGATTCCTCCGAGCGTTGTCAGGAGCGAGGGAACACTTCTAGATTCGAAGGAAATTTTGTTTAAATAGAAGAACGTTTGACTCTTTTTTCACATCAGCTCGGAAGTAACGGGTGATACATTGTCGAACAAGTAGGTATTGTTGAAAGTGGTGACGAATACGAACTCGGATCCGAAATGACAGGATGATTTGAGCGTTATTCGTTCAAATAGCAACGGTGTCCATACCCAGTCTGTCCAGCACGTAATTCTGTGGTTCCAAAGGCGGGTTTGAATTTTTAACTGGTTGATGCAGTTCATTGCTACTTCTCATCAGTAATGGCACTATCAAGATGCCATAAAATTAGCAAAAGCTGATCCACGATGTTATCGTTCGCCGAAAACAAGTTTTTACTATGAAGGAGTTTGCCAAATGTTTTAAGGATGCGATATCCGAAGTGCCTGAGATACCAGATGGCATTGACATATCCGAAAATATCATTGCATGGAGTGAGTCCAAACTGGTGTATCCGAAGTCGACTGGTTATCCAATCAGACGCTTTGCGCTGTTGCAACTCCCACCTGCACTGGGTCAAAAGAGCAAGACATTCTTCAGAGAGAGTTACGACCAAAATGCGCCTGTGAGTACTGAATATTTGACTTTTAAAGGGAGCGGCTGAGATTCTGGAGAAAACAATGCCACCTCGAATATATCAACTTTTGGAGAATTTTATTGAAACGGTGTTTGTTTTTCTTCAGAATTGGTTTCAGTAAAACATTAACCTATTACGTTTGAGACTGGCGAGATCAAATCATTTTTCTGTTCCATTCGGGAGAGGGCACTGTGTTGGGAGGGCAATTATTTCTCCAGCCGAAAGGTGGAGGAATCGGGCGATGCTGTCGTGAGATATATATAACAGTCCGCTGCTCATGTTTTGTGAAATGTTTGTCCTTTTTAAGAGCAACGAGAATTTCGCTCATATGGAAGGAGGTTTCGTCGTCTTCACAAGCGATCCCGAATACTATCTTTCACACAAGACATTCACTGTTTGCGTTGCAGACGCTGAGGTTGGCTATATTTATGTCAATAGGCGAATATAGCTCATGCCGAAACACTTGCAGTAATGTTGCTTCGCGAGCCCATTGCTCTGCGGCTTTCGAGCGTAAGAGATGACTCCAGATTCGGCAGCTTTTGAGGCTAATCTAGGGCACTCTTCTTTATTGAAGTAT
This sequence comes from Toxascaris leonina, assembly GCA_022844705.1. Classification (NCBI taxonomy): domain Eukaryota; kingdom Metazoa; phylum Nematoda; class Chromadorea; order Rhabditida; family Ascarididae; genus Toxascaris; species Toxascaris leonina. The sequence continues at coordinate 11,410 of JAARMF010001632.1, forward strand.
CAAACGTCAGGTGAAGATACATTCCCACTTGGAGGTTGAAGCTTAGATGACACCCTCTCACCCTCAAAATGATATCCCAAGTTGCAAGTGTTCAGCTCAAGTTCGTAAGCCACGTTTCTTTCAGTCATTATAGTTGCTGGATATCAGTGCTACAGGTAATCTATAGCAGAAGAGTTCGATCAGAAACCTTAAGAGCGAGAAAAATAACTGTGTTTCGACATATTTGAAGGCTTATTTGTCATATTCGGCGCCCCATCGCAGGAATATTTGAGAGCTTCAAAGAATTCGATGATGACAGCAGTTAGTGTTGTTGCGATAACTTCCATCCACTAATAACTGAACTACGAGGTAAATAGTGAGCGAACAAAGCATGTAATAAGGCCACAAAACCTACTTTTTGGTCTTCCAGAAGGATCTTCTTGGGGTGGTGTTTCCCTTGCTCATGATTGTTGGAACGATTCGAACTAAGTGAATATTTTCTAGTCCAAAGGGACTCTTTTTAAATGTGTTCGTCACTGAGTCTTCCCTACACGATGCCAACCTAGTTAATGGAACAGAACGTTCAATGGGTCGGTGGTCGGTGGGTTGGCGTCGTTGTTGCCAGCTGCGGCATCGCTTTCAAGAATTTCAAAATGCTGACCATTGTTATGTCAAATGTTCCAGATCGCTGGCTATCTGTTTTGCTTCATCTAGTAATCTATGAATAGTATGTGTCAGTCATCTTCGAGGACAAAAACTTCTGCTGTCTAGCCTCCATATGTATGTATGGTAGAAAGAGGGAAAAAGGAACGTAATGGTCAATAGTAGCGGTTGTAGTAGTGGTAACAGAAGTGGCAGCTGCAGCAATGGTGGTGGTGACTGAAGCGATAAGAGAACTTGGGAATTACCATTTTGCCCATGAACTCAGATTACAATGCTTCTTTCCCTATGACCTAACCGTCGACAGAGACACCCATTCTCTGAGTTCCACATGTTTCAGAATCTTTGGGTGAAATTTGTCTCCGACACATATTGGTGTAAAGCGCGAAGAAGCTAGCTTCTGTACAAGGAATAGCAGAAAAATGGCGAGTTGGAAGTAAAGGAGGAGAAAAGGCTTCGGTCCTCCCAATCTTTTTTATTAGAAAAACATGCATTCACATAGCCAAATGAGCACAAACGTATTTTGAGGGGTTCTTTTTATCCTTATATCGGTCTGTTTTTGCCGTAGAATGTTGTTATGGGCGAATGAGACTGCAAAAACTCAGCCGGTTTGTTAGATCGAAATTGCGAGGCGATGCCACAACGTCCTCAACAATTTTGAACAAGTGAGAGAAGGACAAGAAGCAGTATCTGTGGTATTGCATGCCAATGTTCGAAACTGGAGTTAAGAAGGGAAAAGGAAAGAGTAGGAGAATGCGCCTATGCTTATCCGGACCATCCTATTTGTGTCGCCCGAAAGGTCGCATATCACAGTAGCAATTTGACGTATTCTTTGCCACCCGTTTATTGAGCTTAAGCATATGTTTTGGTCAGTTAGCTTCTGTGAGTGTTTTCCCATGAAGCTTTCGACTGCAGTTATCGAGTTTCAGCACATGAACGAATTGCGTCGTCGATTCGCTCCTTTAAAAACGGCGTTGTGGATGCGTGGTGACCAGGACTGCAGCGACGATGGCGCTATCTACAACTATTATTCTGATAATTGCTTCAGAGACAGTGAAAGCTGTGACGACTGGTTCGGAGACGATGTGTTCTATTAAGAGGTTGTCTAGTGAACTTTCTGAAAGTAACGGTGTTATAAGTTCGAGGGTAGTGTGAAACTCGCGTTTTACCTGGATGGAGAAGAAAAGGGGCAGGGATGAGGGTATAGCTAAACGGGAAGTTTGTCTGAATTTCAAAGTGGATGTGGATGAGGACTATCGATTCTTGGAAGGTGCGGGGTCGTTGAAATTTGATGGCCAATTAAAAGGATATACGGCACCTTCTGTAGAAGAAGGTGATTCGTGGCGGATAATTTCTTCTGCACATGCCTGAAATCATCTCGCTGAGGTTCAATAAGGCATCTTTTTGCGAACTTTGGTCCTGTTCGCGCTCATCGGTTTTAATTTTGTTCATTTGCGAGTTTCTTCTATTGTGTGCGGATTTGATGTCACATCTGCTTTCTTCGGCTCTTTTCTTCAATTCTTTCTGAAGCAATTCATTGAATCTCATAGCAGTCGCATATCGTGGTTTATCTCTTCACCTTCGTTGTTTCATGGCGATTTTCTAGGTAATTCCCTCAGAACGGATTCATCACATATTTCACAGCATTAAACTCTTCGAGATCTTTAGTGCTGCTTACTAAGGTTGAAATATGTTGACTGAAGTTGAATTCTTTGTTGCATAAAGGTTACTTTTCTTATTTGTCACATTTCATGCGTTTAATGCTAGGATATGATATGATTCACAAATTTCACGATCCGTTTGTGTGGAGGGAAAGGACTTTGAGGGATGTCATGTTCACGGGCAGATATGTTCATTCATTTAGTTCGGGGGCAATGTTATCTGTCTTAAGGACACATAGGAAAGGCTAAGGAAATGAAGCTGTGTGATGTTTTTGAGTTGTCAAACACGGCGGGTTGACTCTCTGCGCTTATGAAGTGTCAACGTCCACAGTACTACCCTCGTATTAATTCAACACATTCATTTTCCGTCATTATTTCACTGCACTGCGCTTCGCTTTATTCGCCATAGTTGTTCACGAATGGTCAGTATATTTCATCAGGCAGTGCCAGTTCGCTTTTGGATGATTGAGACTATGCCCACTATTCCTCTAGCACATTGCTTACAAGTGTCAAGGCTGTGTATGTTAAATCTCCTGCATTGCACATAGGGAAAATCATCAGCAATCGTGTATCGGTTTGCACACCGTACACCACAAGAGTACAGAACGAGTTTGTTGGAGGAGTAGGGAAGTAGCTGTTTTCATGAGGATCTAGGTAGTAGGAAAGAGAACGGCTTGTGAGCTATGCCATCCAATCACAGATGTTCTAAAAGAGGCTTGTTGTATCTGGATATCGAAGGTGGTGGCGCTGGGACTGAGTGCGATCTCTGCTGACATCAACGTCCGCAACGAGGCCTGCCATTTTATCTCCTCGTATTCATGCAGAGGGAACGGGATTCTCCGGTCGACTTCCAGTTCGCACCTCACAAATAAAAAGGGTCGGGCTGAGGGGGTAGTCAAAGCACATCTAAATGGTTATAATTGCGTTTCCGCAACAAGTAGGACGTGAAGTCTTCGCGGCGGAAGCCCTCATGGAAGGGACATTAGCCATGCGTACAGTTTATGTGACGTCATCGGGATATTGGTTATTGTCGCTTTTACTCGCTCATGTAATTGTGTCCTTCCCGTTCACCTCTCCCTTCCTCCTCCTGAACAGCGGATTTTACGACGCTGTTTTCACATAGCTGGTCACATTCCAAATTTCCCGAGGTGCCCTAAGTGGCTTGATCAGTCGATGTAAGTAGACGTGGCCAAAAGCGCATGCGCGGAGGAGACATAGAGGGACTGGACGAGTCTATCGTGAGGGATGTGGCAGCAGCCATTGGATTATAAAAAAGTTGCAATAAATTTAATGATATATCATAAAGGTGCAAAGGTGAAAGCTGAAGCCAGGCACATCTTGGAGAGGACTAGACCTGTGAGAATCATTCATAACCTAAAGCAAAGGCAATAACTTTTCTGTAATATTAAATTCTTATGTGATGTGCAGTCGACATAAATTGCACGATCGTCAATATATCTCGATCTAGAAGTGCATGATGGAACAAGATTCGGGGATAGAGACTACGCAAGTTTCAAAGAGCATAGACAGCTTTATCAGAATTACTCATCACTTGAGACGAAAACAAATTTCTATATAAAATCAAACTTCTGCGCCACGTGCAACTGATATAAAATGCATTGTTGCCTATTCATGGTGCTATCCAGTTATGAGCCGTACAAGGTAAACAAATGCAGAAAGTTTGTCGGTAGTTGAAGTAACAGGAAAAGGAAGTTCACAGAACAAAGGCGTAATAAATCAGAGTAGATTACCCTGAACAGCAGAAAGTAATTCAGAAACGAAATTAACAATTGCGGCGGAAATTGAAGGCATCAGGGCGTGCTGATCACAACACAATTACGACAACACAAAACAACACTTTGGGAGTGGAACTGCCATCATCTGTGGTACCACGGATAAAGCCCATATAACAGCCATTCTTTGTAAGATGAGCTGAGCAATTCTAGGCCACCATTACTAACTCACGGCTAGACGTCTTAAACGCTCTTTTGTGTAGGAGCAGATTGTTTCCAAGCCACAGCAGTGGAAAGATAGGCGGGAGATAACGTGACGTGCTTTGAAGATTTCAAAATAGTGCACTAAAAAGGCTGTCTCGAGATGCAGTATTGATATTTAGTGGTGAAAGTGGAGAAGACACTCCTCCTTGTGGTCTTCAAGATGCAAAGCAGTTGTAATACTTGCATTCGAAGGTAGACGATATGTGCAACACGCAACACGTGCGATTGATTTTGGTGCAGTAGGTGGGGTCTTTTCGGATGTGCTGCGGAGGTGAAGCAATCTTGTGGAATCTCGGATATCATGATGACATCGATGAAGATAGTATATAATTGGTGCGTTTATGATACATAATATGGCTGAGGGTGCAATGAGTGTGATTTTTGAATATTTGTGCTGATGCCTGAATAAACAGCCTATGTGAGCATGGTGCGACAGCTTGTTGTAAAGGGAGTGAGAGGTACATCATCGTTTTCTAACGAAATAAGGAAAGAACGTAAAACTTACTGACGGTGATATTCCTCCTTCGAGGTATTCTCATCCCACTCGCTTTCTTACAGTCTAGACGTAGCTATTCATGTCGCGCAGTAGTCGTGGTCTCCCATCGGCGTATATCCACAGCTTGTAGCCTTATGTCCTGCTTCCATTGTAGTATTTCGTTTTATTTGTTAGAGGCGGTCGTCTTCATGAACATATCTAAATCCTGCTCCCATTCATTTATGATTTCAACTGATGAATGTCATACATTAATGCAAAACTGTAGTGGTCTTGCTCTGCTTTAACCCATATCCTGGGAATTCCTCCGAATATGCAAATTACTTCGTTATGTTCAGGGGGATACGTATCCAAGACCCAACCTCACTCATCAGCATTGCGAGAAGACTCGTGCCATTTGCTAGCTTTTGATCAGTCACTAGTCGGCCAATATATTTGCCTTTTCAAATGTGGAAATTTTGCATCAAGGATCTTTCGAACCGAAGCAAGCAATCACTTGCCCATAACACTATCCCCTAAAATCAGTTACCATCGCCTTTATCTTCACTGACTGCTTTCTGAGAGACTTGGAAGGAAGGAGAGGCAGCATGAGATAAAATTCCTGTTTCATGAACGATTCTCATTGAAATTTTGGCGCTTTTCCGAGTACGCCTAGTGCCGGCGTGGGTGGTTTTAACCACGAGCACACGCACGAGAGGGGTATGAAGGGAGATCGCTCGCATCCGTGGCAAACGATGCGGTCCGGTCATCTCAATGAAAAAACGTCGCAATTTGATGAAATATCCCGAGGATGCAAAGTCTGAAGATTGAATGTGATCGCATTCGAGAGGGCATTACACCTGAGATAAAGACGATTACTTTTATACAACATCAAATTCTTATATGACGTGCAATTGGCATTAATTAAAGAGTCACTTATTTACGGTGCAGTTCAGCTAGCGGCCCCACAACATGAGCTATGACACTACAAGCATCTAGCTGTGACTGCTTAATTGCAACCTAGAATTGCTCAACTCCTTCTATAGACAATGGTTGCTATACTAGGTTAACTTGTAATACCATGAGTGATCACAACATCGCTCCATAAGTATTGCTATGCGTTATCATGCTCGTGTTGACTTGTTAGTCCTTGTTCAATGAAGTTGCTTCCATTCCCTATTTCTTTACGCTCTTATAAGTTCTTGTCTTATGTGTCAATCGCTCGCTATGGACGCGCACGACCTCTCTTATAGCCAAGTGCATCGACTCTCGTGTTGATATTTATACGGTGGTTATCCGGTATCACATCATACAATTGCCCACAGATCAGCAGGTATAGTCGATGGAAGTGGTGCTTCGTTAACGCAGACAGAAGTTAGCACAGCTTCTGCTTATGTGCTATAAATGTTCGTACCTCTTTGATGTAGTTGATGGAATAAGGCTTGGAGTGGGAGGAATCTGAGCAAATTCTGGCAGAGTGTGGGCGGAGGAAATACAAACGCTTTGGTAGAGCCTGCCCACTGGATGACCATCTGCTGTCAGTTGGCTTACTGACGAGATGGTTGACTTATCTCTTCAATAATTACCTTAACAGGTGATATATTTGGATAGAAATCTTTCAGGTTAACCAGGGTAATCTACTGAATAAAAACGAGACGGACTGTGATTCTATTTTTAGTCACAGCTACACGGCGCCATTATTGCTGCGGTATGGGCGAGATTTGGCCCATAGCAGGCATCTACGCAGCTGTATTTTACGGATCTCAATCGTCCTCTGGTTCAGTACCTAAGCGCTTTATTGCAGTTTTAATGATATGCACTTGTAAAAGGACGTGTAAAAACTTGCCATCTTATATCAAAATCTTCAACAAACACCGCTAATTAATTCATTGATTTGAATAAAATCGTCATACCTTCCCTCTTTTGTGATTCGTCATACCTCAGTCCGAACTGCTACTGCCGAATGCAAGTTGTCTTTTGCACTGTTTGCTCGCTCTGATAGACGCATTCAGAATAGTTTGTGACTGTTTCGTAGTTTTAAATAGTTGTAAGATAATTTTAAACAAGCGCGAAATCTGTTCACTTCGTTTGCTGCCATCTCTCGAAGATCGAGTTCATGTTCAACTGCCACGCAGTGGCCGAGAGAACATTCGTGTATAGCGACAACCTGCATGCAACTTATGTGATAGGCAAACAGCAAAGTTAACTTCCTTATTTCCTCGTCAGAAATGACAAACCTATGGGGAGCAGTCAGGGAGTTCGTTTCAATTATTGATAAATGGACTGTCTTGTTACTGATTGCCAAGATAAACAAGACGTATTTGGAGAAAAACTACTTGCCTAACGGGTTGCGCGGAGGCATGAGTCACCAGGGTGATTGTTACCAATTTGCCCAGATTGGGAGGAGGGGATGGGGTGGATAAAGTTGAGTTGAGAACGATCCTCAGTGGATCAGATCCGTTAGCGAGCAGTTTGTGGATGAAGCAGTCATTTGACCACCTTCCAGCTGTAGTTGTTCCCTGAACTTTCACGTCGCTGGAGGGAACTCTTAGCGTTGAATGCTCTAGTGTCGTTTGAGTGCTTCATTTTAATTCAGTGGAAGTAGTAAGGAAGCTTTGATGAATTGTGGAGAGCGTTTCGAGGAATGTTTGTGAGGGCGATGCATATTGCAACGAGTGCTTGAAAGATGTGATATGATGCTTGTGACATTGTCATTCGGGATGTGATGCCTTTCAACGATCTTCAGAGTGGATTTGATTCATTCCTTTGATGAAGATTTCGTGTCTCAACCTTTGGACGAATTGCTTATGTCAGATCTCGCCCCCTTGATACCAAGCGAAATCGCGTTGAATCGTCTCCCCTCGCACAAGGGATCTGATGACTACATTTATAACGAGTACATTCTTCTGCAGAAGTTCGAATTTTTAGGCCTCATAGTGGCTTCCTAGGTTCCCAAGCATTCCCTCGGAGGGAGAAGGGAGCGGGGGGAGGGGATTTCCAGAATGCGAGCCATAGAACTCATAGTGGAAGATAAATGAGTCACCTTTGGCATATTAGGGAAAGCCGGTGAGGCGGAGGATGAGGTGCTGTCAACTATGGACCCCAAAGAATATCAAAAGCTAAAGACGACGATTGGCTAGTGGCAGTGGGAGGAATTGCTCCACTCCGCATCTTTTTTCATAGAAATGTGTTTATTGCGTTAATCATCCGGATTTCAAAGAACAGAAATGAAGCACTTTATTTATGCGTTTTATATGAATAAGCCGGAAATGCGATGATTGCCGATGGAGTGAGAAAGGAAGATGAACTATGAGCGAAAATGATGTCATAAAAGCAATTCGTGAAGAAACTGTGAGTGCAGAATTGTTAGGGTGAGGTTTTCAGGAATGCTGCATTCCAAGTTGATGTGACTTCTCAAGTCGGAATTTACTGCGTTCCTCATCATTCCACTAGATGGAATGACTACAAATGCTCCAAATGCAGCGAAATTCGATGAGAAGACTCTTTCAAGTTTTCTAATCGAAGTTTAACACCCAACCCACCTGCTTCTTCCAAGGTAGTGCCTCCACATGATTCCACTGCTGTGAATTTGAATGAGACTATTTCTTGATGGATGCTCCATTCGCATTTGACGCCACTTTCTCATGGGTGTTTAGTGGTGCAAAGGGAGGAATGCAGACTAGAAGGGGTCTGATTTCCGTCTAAATGTTTTCTTTTAACGTTGAACACAGCACTAAGGGAATCTCAACCGTTTGAAGTTTCACTATATTTAGACAGCCTTTAGTCTTCTCGTGAATGCGGACATAAAATTATCGAGAAAGAGCAATGTGTCGGTGTGAAGCCACATTCGCTGAAGTGTTCAACCTTTCAGCTATAACATTTAAACTACGAGGATGTGAATGTGAGAATCATTCAGTTGTGATTGAGAAAGAAAAAAATTACTGCTTGCCATGAAGGTAACCCAGATTTGAGAGAGCGATGAATTTTAGGGTTTGCGGCGAGTAGCAGTTCGGAGGAAGGGAGGGGGGGGGGGGCAGTAGGTTAGTTCAGGAGGCGGTGGCTTTAGGAGGGATTTCAGCGAGGTTTCTCTGGGGAGAGCTGGCTATGTGGCTGGAGGAGAAAGGGAAGGCGGCGGTGGGAGAGACTTAGTTTGTGTGTGCTATGGCCATTCGAGCGATGGAATGGATTTAACGGAGAAAGTTGTACGGAAGAGTTTGGCCTTTTAGGGAGGGTAATTTTCGAACCATCTTCAGTTTAAAACCTCGCTGTCCCGATGTTACCATGTTTTCGAAATTCGTCAGGGCAATAGATGATGTGGCCCAATTTCAAATTCTTGCGGTTTTCAGGAAGAGGGAGGGGGCATTGAAGCAGATTTTTATGACCCAAGTTACAGTAAGATGCAGCGGCGTCCTTGATACGCAGAAAAAACATCCTACATTCTGCAAACATCCTAGCCTTCATATGAAGAAAGAGAAGGGTGGACTTCTTTCTCCAAAAGTTTGATACGTTCACGGAACCTATGTGTTCGTCGTTTATGTGCTGTTTGTTGTGGATGTATTTCTGAACCTTCAGAAGTATATCGTCTGCCATGTCGGACTCAGCTGTGGACGACATCCATACAATCACCGCAGAAGTCGCGGACGACTCTCTCGACTTGATTTGTGATAATAAGCCAGAGGAGCAATCCATGGAAGAATCGGAGGAGAAAGACGAGTACGTGAAGGATATGGAAGTGCTGCATGGGTTCAAGACGTTCATTTTCTCTGATAGCTTGAACGGCGAGCATCAGTCAAGGTTCATTCCAGAGTTCTGCGATCTGCCAAACGAGATCGTGCTCGAGATATGGTGAATTTTTCGTTTTTTTTTTTTTTGCAAGCAGATATAAGTCCTTTCGAAGAACTACATAATTGCGGTGTGGTGTTTATGCCTTTATAACCCTTTACAACCCCCCCCCCCCCGTTTGGCTTTATATTCGTTTGCTCATATGGTTATTCTATGACCTCGGAATCAGCAACGCAGCCATCACATAACCTGAAGAGCAGATCGAAGCATTTATGTGTATTTAAGACCGGTCAGGTTTTCATTTCGTGCTGGTGAAATTTTCATTTCACATAGGTTCGCTTGCAGAAAAAAATATTCTCTGGAAAACTTGGATAGGTGGCTGGGTCATTTACAACACATCATTATTTAGCATTATTCCATCGGCGATTTTTGAAACCATCTAATCGGGTGAGCGAATGGCAAATGCACAATGCATTTGGCTGTGGCAAGCTTGCTTGAAGCTGATCCATGTCTATGATAAGCGGAATGTCGGGTAACTAACTGCTTTTCGGCTGTTTTCCTTGCTAGCATAGTTCATGTCTCCCGCGAACTGGAGTGCTGAGTCATGTCAGTTAGTTTCGAAGAATGCGTAAAGCTGTGTTGATGCGCACCAACGTATGCTGATTGCGTGCATTACAACGCCTTACCTTGCGATTATGACGACATTTTGGCGGTTTATGTCCTTTTCACCACTACACATGCTGCCCAGCATTCATTTGGTGTTTTAATAACCATGCGAATGATAGAAAGATCCTTATATTTAAAAATTATGCCCCAAGACACAGAATCGAGCACCGGCGGTGGAGCCATGTAACGTGCGGCCGCATGTTAACACGATGATCAGCCTAGTTACCGGTGCTTTTTCAAGACGGCTTTTTCTGTTATGTGTTGAAAAAAGACCGTTAGCGTGTCGAGGAGTGATTCTCTAACCTTCTTTCATAGTCGGTGAAGGCTGTAGAATGGAAGATTTTGGAATATTTGTATTTCCATGCGATTTACACTCAGAAGCATCCACCATGCTACTTCCATAGTGAATGCGATTGTCGCTAGTGAGTTAAGGTTGGCAACGTTTCCTGGCGATTGCGCTGCGTTCGAAGTGAGTCCTACCCCGTGGAATGTTGAGGACCGATGTGGAATGTGTTGTAAGAATTTTTACAAAAGAGAGCAGGCTGCTTCTACTAGGTTTGAGCTGAAGATTCCGAAACGGTCTAATTCTCTCATGTGATCGGAGGGTAATGAATTGTGAGTGTTGGAGATTTTTTGATGCATTCATGCTCCCCTTCCTCGCTTCTCTTCTGCTTCAGAGGAACAAATACGAAAAAATAAAATGGCAACTGTTTGCAACTGTAATCTCTTTCATTCTTCATATTCTGTCAAACGCTGTTCACACCTCCACACTTGATCAGAACAACTTTAGTCGGCAAGGTCGTGTGATCATAATTGTGATCCAAATCGTAGAGCGTGGGGAAGCGGCTATCAAGAAGCACTCACAAAAATTGTTCAGAATAACCTCGATTGTTATCTTCTCAAAGTTTTGCTATTTCTAGTTGCTTTATTTTGACCGTATAAACTAATTGATAGTTAGAGAATGCAAACGCAAGTTTCCCCTTCTCAGGAGCTATCTATCTCAAGGACAGCGACGTTCATTCCGTCAAGTTTCTAAGCGCTGGAAGGCACTATGGGAATCGATCAAGCACACCGAAGCGCTTGCCTTATTTTTGGGCGTAACCATTGAAGACGGAAAGGTATGACGTGTCCACTCTGTTGCATTCTGCATTTTTGCATTTAGATGTTTAGATGTGGGCATTATCTCTGCACAAGTATATCTGCGTTTATATATACCTTCTGCGATTTCAACTCACAAGCCGGGGAAGGTATGAGGGTGGGATGTGATGGACGTACTCTACGCGATGGGATGGCTCATGAGTTCATTTTCATCCATTCTCCTTGAAAACTATTTAGAGGTTGTGGATAGGCTTCGGACTTGTGTACATTATGTGGAAGGCACTGGTTGAATAGTTGAGGTCACGGCCGATTAAAAATATATCGTAGTGCTGATTCAGCGTAATGCAACGCACCCATGGCAGCTGTTAATGCGATCGCATAATCTCCAGTCTTGAGGTAGATGATGGTGGGATGGCAGTTACTTCCCCTTCCTTTACTCCCTTAAACAAAACGAAGATGTCGCAGATAAATTGATCAGCATCATAAGGGAACTGATAATTGAAGTGCACTTCTTCTGCGATCTAGTAAGCAGCCTTTGCGGTGAATTACATTGCAACAACATGATGAAGTGCGATTCAAAAAGTTTGTCGCAGCTACATAACACACTTAGTAACGACACAGCGACATGTCAACTTGGGCACAGTAGGTTTGTAGTTGTGAGGAAGTTGTGGATGGTGGGAAATTGGGATGTTGGCTTTTCAGGACGATTGATGGGGCTCTCTGCAGCTGACTGTTCACCTTTGATTTTTTTTTCAGCTAGTGATTACGAAGCGATTGTATGTCTCTCGCCAACTGAAGATCGAGATGAACACTGCTGCTCTTCAGCGAGCCTTTTCGCTTATCACTTTCACTCATTCAGGTCACTTATGCTGATTCTTGATGCTTTCTCCCCGTCTTCTTAATTCTCTTTCTCAAGGAACATCGCGTCTTGATTGCATTTCTTTTTTTTCCTGTTGCAACAAAGTGGATTCCGCTGAAGCTGAATCCTTTAGGTGTGATCAACCCGTGCTACATTTTTATAAGCGCTTCTCAGCATAAAGAACAAAAGAGATAAATGCAAATTTTTGCATTCAAAAGTTTCAAACTGGACATCAAAAGATTGCACAAAATGGGTATGTAGTAGCCGTAATCAGTAAACAGGAGCGTAAGTTGCAGTGTCATTGATTCACTGAGATGGGAGTCGGGAAGGCGATTTTTTAGACAATATCTTATGGGAGTGAAAAAGCGAGTGATGTAGCCTCTGATGCCATCGCGCATGGCATATAGGTTCTTTTGCCAGGAACCCTGAAATTCCTCAGAAATTTTGCTGATTTTTGATTGAAGATGAGGTCTTCTGGCGGGCGGAGAAGTTGCAGTGTCGATGATTCCATGATTCTGGAAAAGTCAAAGAAAGACAAATGGTTCCGTGATTGCTAAATTTGCTCACTTATCGCACAGCCTTGAACGAAGTGTTAATCGTGCGCTGAAACCGTACATCCTTTCGACTTTGGTATAACTGCTTGATCGCTCGTGACACTTATTGCGAGGGATGGAAGAAGGTGAGAAGGGGAAGGTTCAAACCTCTTGGCAAACTGAAGCGGAAGGGAATTATGGAATGAATGGTGACGATTCTGTCTTCGCTGAGCATGAAGTTTTGAATACATGCATTTCAGTTTTGATGGTTTGAATATAAAAGTAATGGCTATGAGTTATTATGACTGAGGTGGATTTTCCCACCCCGAAATTCGCGTAGCTTTGTAATATCGCGATTATTGCCTTATTTCGCTCCACTCGAGCTATTATTGTTTACTCTTTTTTGAGGCGGGGGGGGGGGGGGGGGGGGGGGGGG
>JAARMF010001632.1:24729-37082 GCA_022844705.1 Toxascaris leonina
AGGGTGGAGTGAAGCTATTTTCGTGTCGTATTGAAATCTAAACCTTTCCCTTTTCCTATACTTATGGAGCGTTCATCTGTGCTGAGTTTCGTGCATATGCGAAAACAACCTTTGCTCCGTTTGCATATGATTGAATTAACAAACCTTTTGCAGGCCGGGAAAGGGTGGTGGGATTTGTGATGGGAAGGAGAACGGTGAAATCCATGAAGTTTCAAGCAATCTGGACTATCCAATTAAATTTGTGCTATAAGAACCGAGTATGAGTTTATTGTACTTCCACTTTACCTGGGAAAGGCGCACTTCGTGCCTCGCAGATTTCCCGTTACTCACGCACAGTGCTGCTTAGTTTTGAGTTAATGACATAATTGCTTAGATTACTGAAATGCGCTCATTGCTGGTGAGGAGAACGGAGAAGGAAAGATAAGTAGTGAAGAAATCAGGAGATCTAAGACTTCAATGCTTTCTAGTCATATTCATCAGCGGCATTTTAGAAACTAAGTTGAGGTGAGGTAGCTATTATGTTACAACTATGGCAATTCCAGGTAGTAATTTATGTCTCAATGCGGAATGTTATACTTCTATGGTGCTAGAGGCGATACTGTCCAATGGATGGTATTTCGATAGTATAACCTTCAGAGGCGATATCACATCGCTTACTGAAGAAGACCTCTGCACATTTCTTTCAACTATCCGTGAGCGAAATTCATCGCGGTTGATGCTGCGCTTCCTGGTAAGTTATTGTAGTTGTGAGGTGCCTGTGGTGATATCTTCTAACCAAAATTGGTGTCATCCTTGATCACTATCTCTGCTCATACGTTCTTCGAATCCTGTAGCAACTGATATACGAATGTCCCTTATTTGCTATGTTTTTTGCATTACAGTGTAGTCTGGTTCGTGGCACATCCCGTGCTGTTCAGGCAAATGCCATGACGATCGAGCCACTCAGCAGCAAGTTCTACTAAAGGCTTGAAACTGAAATTTCCGTTCGGCTCATGGCGGCTTCCAAAAAGGTCACAGTTGTCTCTCACGTTTTGACCACTGACGCGGGGATGAAAAACCATGTGGTACGATTTTGAGGGTCATGGAACCAATGACAAAAAAATCTTGCGTCGTAGGTCTTGAGGATAGCGGATAGGCATTCACTGGGAATGATAACCACACCAGTTAATCAGAAATCCTGCAGAGTTGATAAGAGGAGAGTAGTTGGGGAAACCGTATGCTTCATTGCTTTCTGTAGCTGAAAAGAAATTGCTTCGCCTCCTGTTTAACACTTATCTGATTGACTTGGTTCTTGTAACGCATTTCCCATCTAGAATATCAAAGTCAATGCGGGTGTTATAACAGATCGATTGATCGCCGAAGCATGTGGTCACAAACTGAGAAAACTATTGATCATGCTTGAACCAAGCTGCGCCCGAAGTTGAGTTGTTTTTACTTCTTTTGCTATTGCACAGTTGATTAATTGTATGTTTACTGATCCGTTGAAGGCAAATATCTATTCCACAGGGCAGCTTATTACTAATGCTTCTGCGTAAGTCAGATGTCCTTTGTTCGAGGAAACGAACTGCTGACATGTGCTGAGATCGTGAGATTGTGATTTATTCTCGAAATGAATAGTTCCTTCTGATAGGATCGAGTTGATAAGAATTCACAACGTATTGTTTGCATTTGCTTTTGCATAAAAGAACGTTTGGTGAATGTCACAGGTGTTGAATCAGTATGAGCCTTTGAGAATTCGTTTAGATGAGAAAATTTGAAAACTGATAGACCGCTGAAGGAGAGAGAGTGGACCGGAAGAAATATTAAGAAGTGCGATAAATCTTATAATGGCTTTGGTAGCTTGCCTCGAATGGTTTTTACGTATCCATCACTGAAGCGAGAAATGGCATGCAGCTGATAAGCTTGTAGAGAGGGTGATGGTGATAAAATTTGTCTAGAGCCATATTCCGCCACTCCGTATCTTATGCTTCTGAAGAGTCATAGAATCAATGGATATGTTTTAAAGCTTAAAATTCTGCGATTGACTTCAGGCAGGGCCATTCTGGAAATGTAACAAAAGCTGCAGTTCTGGTTAAAGGCTGACGATCAGCAAGATGTTTTTGTAGTTTTTAACAGGGAGGTGGTGTAGGATATGCGTTGAGAACGATTACGAACCAGTCGAGCTCATTATCCAGCTATCGATGAAACTGGGTTCACCTAATCGGTTCGGAAAGATTTTGAAAATTAGTGGTTCATTGCCCAACATCAGATGCGTCATTTGCCCCTCTGGGCCCGCCTTCCACTGCACGGTCATAAGTGATAAGGGAGGTATAGTATGAGAATAGAATTCAGAACAGTTGCAAAAGAATTTATTGTCAGAACTGCGCTGCATATGATCTTCACTCGATACTATCCTGAAAAGGAGGACTACAAAGAAGCTTAGGTTCGAGGGCTGGAAGCTTGCAGCATATTATCTGGAAGAGTGGTTACGTTAAAGATTGTCTCTTAGCTTACTATCAGACATATATTTTTTGGCGAAGGCTTGTCGCTACTTCCCTCAAGTCATTTTTATTTCAGCGATGATATCAGAAGCCCTCTCAGAACTTGAACCCTTGGGAATGAGTGAGGGAAAGAATGCCTGAAGTCGCATCTAGAAATGGAGCTGAAATTTTGGAATTGATTTATTTAGATATAAGATTACCGGCTGAGGCTCATACTCTGATGAGGCAGAGTCTGAGAACATGGGAACGCGACATCGACAATGAGGGGAGAGGCTTGGAGAACGTGGAGATATGTGGGTATAATTGTAGCAGATGCAGTATATCACCTCCGAACAGGTCTTCTTTTAAGGATGCATGTGATTTGTTCTATAGTTCTTTCGTTGCAGGAAGCCCGTTGTATTAACGAAACGTTGTCTGCCATTCATAATCAAGAATGGGGTGACATCGATGATTCCAGGTGCATCTGGTTTAACTGATTTCGATATCCGAAGTACCATTCTGGTGAGTTGAGACTTGGCGCGCCAGTCATTCCTTTCATTCTTCGTAAAAGGGCAATGAATAAAGTGGGTGGTCGAGGTTTTTAAGGAAGCACACAATTTGGGAAGAGTAATTCGTGAATCAAACTGAACCGCTTTTTGAAGGATTTATTAAAGGTGCTTTCAGTTGTCGGATTTCCCCGTCATTGTATTTCCAAAGAAGCGTCCCTTAAAAGGTGTTGATCATGCGACAATCCCAAAGCAAGCGCCCTCAACACTCACCGCCTTTCGTGGAAATATGTTTTCAAGCATATTCACTCACTCAAAGATTGTTGACATCAGCGAATAGCACATTCTTTTTCTGTGCTTGCATTGGAGGGCGCAATTGGAGGGGGAAGATTTAGCTGTCCGTTGTTCCCAAAATATACTGAGTGATATTCTTGTTCTTAATGTCCAATGAAGTTCAGTGGTAATCACAGCGTCATTCAGGATAGGAATTGAATCGTAAGTAAGGATGGAGCTTCATCCCTGTGCAGAACACGTTGAAAATTTAATTGTAAGTGAGCATGGAATCAGTCCTTTTCCCGCGCCAGTTATCCCTCCTTCCTCACTGTTTTGAGTGAGGATGTTGAAGCTTAGGTTCCTAACTCGGTGCTGCAAGTTTGAGCTGTGGAAACAGTTTGCGACAGTTCGCTAATCGGCTAAGCAGTTTCACTTCGGCAACCAGCGAATGCAGAGTTATCAAAATTTGTGTGATGTCACGACATAGGGTTGATCATCGTTGAAATTGCAAAGAAGAAGAAATTTTCCGTGAATTTTGTATCTATGTAATTCTCATTTTACATCGGTGGGACTACAGAACAGTGGATCCTTGGGGGAAGGTTTGAATNCTTAGGTTCCTAACTCGGTGCTGCAAGTTTGAGCTGTGGAAACAGTTTGCGACAGTTCGCTAATCGGCTAAGCAGTTTCACTTCGGCAACCAGCGAATGCAGAGTTATCAAAATTTGTGTGATGTCACGACATAGGGTTGATCATCGTTGAAATTGCAAAGAAGAAGAAATTTTCCGTGAATTTTGTATCTATGTAATTCTCATTTTACATCGGTGGGACTACAGAACAGTGGATCCTTGGGGGAAGGTTTGAATGAACGACCTGACACTACTGCACAGTTTTTTAGTGGTAATTTCCGAAACTAGTTCAGGTAAGGGGGGTGCAAAGGCGTATATAGTATCAAATCCTTTGACAGGTTTTCCCACTGTTATTGCTTGAATAAGCTTCAATGTGATGTCATCCGGATGTTTGGTGACAGGTGTGCTTTCATGTCATTGCAATGGCCTGAGATTAGTTTTTGAATTGATCGAGTTTCCGCGTGTGGCGTGATGTTTCCAGATAGTCAGCTTTGGGGTTCCTTTGTGTGTTTGGTGCTTCCAATGGCTTGCTGGGAGTATATATCCAATTGCCGCTCAATTTCTACTAGTTGACCCATGTAGACGGCTGTTCGAATTTCATGCGGATGTACTTCCAAAGTGACTCGTTCTTCTGAACTCATTTGAAAATCCGTTCGGAAGCTTTGCCTAAGGATAGAATCGCTGGATTGTTTGCCAAATCATGGTCTTTAGTATGAAAAGAAGTTTATCATTTCAGCTGTAACGGTGGAATTAGGTGTTTTGTCTGTCACATATGTCTTTTTGCGAATTTTACTGCGATTCTTCCAAATCTTAATGACTTATGGACACTCCATGCTCCCTTGGGATTCTTTGGCACGAATGAAGTTCTGCTATGACAACGGGTTGGAAATTTCTGCAGAAACGACCTTCTGCTTCAAAACGCATCTGAGTAGCTCTAATTGAGGGGATCGCATGGTGAGAATAGAACGCAGACTTCGGAATGGTGACTGTATTCGACAATTGATCGGGAAATGAAGGCTTCGCCTCACTTCATCTATCTAAAGATGAACCTTTTGCCTTTCATCAACTGCAGAGCTTTTTTCTGGTGATATTTGAAATAGTAAAAACGTTGAGAAGGTTGCTTGGACATTTGCGCAATGCCACATCTGCCATTCTTTTTGCAGTGTTGCTATTAACCGACTATCTCTGAACAACCCGATGTATACCAACATTTCTATCAATGATAACGTCAGATTAAATAACATCGTTGCTGCATTGAGGACGTATTGACCGGGCCTCTCAATATCACAGCGTTACTGCCGCTTAGCTGACAGTACAAGTCGTCGAACAACAAAGTTTCTTCTTTTCATCAGTTTTTCTCACGTCTCCTTCCCCTTCTCTCTCTTTGTGCATTTTGCAATCAGTAGCGGCCGGAATCTGGAATATGCCTGTGACAAAATTGGGAAACGAATGTTTCAGGATGTGCTTACTGAGGAGGTGCCCAACAATTACCTGTCGTGCTGTGCATCAGGGCGGGGAACTTTGATATTACCCGCTTCTAGAGGCTCACCACTGTTGTTACGGACGATAACAAAATGCCGATTGCATACGCCGTTCTATGCGCCTCGCTTTCCAATTTTCCACAAACGAAAGTTGATTGTAAGTGTTGATATAGTTGTCGTTTGCATATATTGGAAGCCAAGGACTTCCGTTGATCGTTGCACTTTCGTTGTCGGTTATGCCTCTTCAATCATTTCAAATATTCGTGAACGCGGATTGATCCGAGGCACTAATATGGATGTACATAGCCAGACGCGAGGAGCGCATCGGAGTGGAGAGGGAGGAGGAAGGGAAAGGAGGAAGCAGAAGAGAGGGGGGAGAAAGGAATAAACGCATGGGGGACATCAGCTAACTTTTGAAGTTTTTGTTGATGATTGCGAGAGTACCAATATGATGTTTTCTATTGTTATCCATATTTTGTTACTGTCATCTTGTAATAAGCAAATAGCGAGAGTGGGATCGATGCATCATCTCCACTCCAAAGTTACGTAGAGGAATAACACAGTAATTTCTGAAACCATGCGGTGCAAGCAGGCTGGCGGATACGTTCAAAAGTGGTGTAGTTTGTTGTTGAACTTAATTCCAAGCTGAGTTTGAGTATGTCATCACCGCACTCATCTTTCTCTCATCGCCGTACAAATCAACAACCACTTTCATCCTCAACAGTTCTTTGTTCTGTCTTTCTCTAACAGTTTTCTTCCTAATTTTTCCATCATTCCAAACCTTAATTCAATCGTCCCTATAGCTTTACATCTTTCCATGAAAATAATTTTTAGTGTGTTCACATTCAAATTTGTTCCTCTTCCTCTTAAATATTTTCCTCATTCGGTGTGCCATGTCAATCCACGCCGCAGCCTAAGGTTGCTTGCGAAATCAAATCTCATGGCCCCTGCATCGCACGCGTCTAGGCATTTCCTCAAGGCACTGATGCTGCAATGCGTAATGGCACCTCATGAAACTATAGCTTAAGTTTTGTGGTTTATAGCACTTTATCTGCCAGAAACTAATGGTGTCGTATAAATAAGAAGCGGCGGGAGAAATGATACATTTAAGTAGAGTAAGAAATATTGAGTCAGATGTAGCGGCGAGTCAGTTGGGGAAACAAATAATCCGATAGAGAGGCAGATAGCAGCTTGGAAAACAGATTGGGCAGGTAAAAGTCAGCACAAGGTGGAGAGAAAGATGGTTCTTCATCTTCTCTACTCGTGGACGTCAGTGGCCTCAGCTGACGGGAGGCTAAAGCGGTTGAGGGGAGGGTTTAAGATTTAAAATTGCAAATGCTGCCAGTTAAAAACCTCTGTTCTGACTCGTGTTTGACCTCCCCTTACGAAACAACTGATGTAATTGTATTTAAAAAGTTGAGCCTGAAGCATACCGCCAGCCGTTGCCTGATAGCATCACATCCAGCAGCCTTTACTCGCTGCCTAATCCGCTCATGAGGTGCGTTTATGCAACCATTTCCATCTTTTTCGTCTTCGTTTTCCATGTCAGTAGTAAGGACATTCTGGAGTGCCTCGTCGCCAAAAGTTCCTGAGCGTATCTTCTTTTTCAGTGTGTATCAGAGATTGCGGACTCGAAGGGAAGCGTCATCGAATTTACGTATAAGCCTTCACCGATGGGGAAGCTTAGGAAATACATTGTCAAAGTAATTGATTCTGAGGTTGGCAGCAGTTCACTTTAAATATCTGAATCAAACGCGAGTCGATATTGGGGACATGATTTCGCGAATCAGACAGAATTCGTCCATATGGGATGGAATAGATGTGAGTCGTGTCCAACTCACAGCTGTATCCAACTTTTAAGTGCTGTCAAGTAGCGCTTCCGAAAGAGCCTACCCAAATACGCCGACACAGGCGTACGAATAAAGACAGCACATCCTAATGTCTCGTAGCGAAGTCCCGAAGGCGCATTAAAAAAACTTAGCGTCTTTTTAGTGGCTCAAAGAAGAAAAAGAAGTCCAGAAGAGAAGCGTTGTCGCTCTTTTAGTTACTGGTTATCTTTCACTGTGTGTTCTACATCTGACTCTTCGAAATCTCTCTCCCCTTATTTATTGCAGCCATTGGGCGGCTATAGTGCGTCAGCATAATCAAGTACATAGCAGCAGTGAACGGGGTCTTGGCTCATTCTTCGATAACCTCTCTTTTCTTTCTTTCATCCATTATTACGTCGTTCAGCTGTATCTTGATTGCTGGGTGGGGTAGTGAGAGTGCTGTGATATTTTTTAGATGGAAGCATGAACAGAGGTAAAGCAAAAGCTGCATCAGTGAAAGTAGAACGAACTCTCTCGTTCTTCAACAAGCGCCTTTTCTTTTCAAATTTCGCTCATGAAAAAACTTGCTTGTTGACTGCGCTGCAAGAGTGGATTTAAATGTATTCGCCCTCTCACCAACTTTTACGCCCGTTATCAGCGCGTCGTCATAAGAGTGCTTAAAGTCATATCAGGAGAGGCTCAGAAGTGCTCGGATAATTGTCAAAGTTAAGTATTTTTCAACGCGTAGACATAAACAAAGTGTCTCGTCAACAAACACGAGAAATACCAAGAGTGGATACTGCGATTCAGGAGAGAGGGGAGGGAGGGTTTCTTCTGCCCATAAGGAAGCGAGTTTCAAAAATTCTGACTTTCTGAGATCATCGGCGATGACGAATTTCTGCTACATTTTGCACAGCGGCATTTTCAGTGGCTAGAGAATAATGTCGCTAGCATAGAGGTTGATGTTTTATACCAATTATTAGTTCCCAGAATGATCGCTTCTCGATGATCACGTTGGTCGCTAATGTCCATGAAGCGGATGGACGCGTCCACATATGCGTAGCGTAACTTACCGCACTCGAGTCCGAATGGCATATGGTAAATTACATCACCAGGAATGTGTTCTGTTTTGCCGCACATGATGGTCCATCGAGTTTGAGCTCACTGGTGAGATGCCTAGGTCACTCGCTGATCAGACAATCACAGCGTTGCAAAACCCAAGCGACTGTTTTCCCGATGCTGAAACCTTAACGGGAGATCGCAAACCAGAACTGCGATCATGGCGACGCGAACTGCTTCAGTGTCTTCAAGTATAACTTTATCTGTTTCCTAACGGTGCTTCCAGGAGTTCACGGATGTGGGGCTTCCGTCATATTCGTCCGATTTTCTTTGATGTCGCTCATCGATCGTCAAAATTGTTTCGGTAACTCTTTTCCCTCGCCTCATGTGGATGTTTCACTTCTGCATTCGACGACCATGCGAAACTGATCGTTGTACCTCGCAGATCTCCGTATCCATCGTCTATACAGCGCACACCCGAAACGTGGACAATTTGGTGCTCTACGGCGATTTTTTTTGCATCTTATGGGCATGTGAACGAAAGCGATAATCCTTTCGATGTTGTGTGTTCGCTTAAAAAAAGTTAGGATGAATTTCGCATATAACTGCCAAGTTTAGAAACATCATAAATGCTGTCGAATTATGGCCATAATTGAACTCATGTGGGCTGTTTCGACCTCGATGCGAGCAGTCTCACTCACACCCGCATCCACCCACTGTGGCCTTCAGCTGCGTGCACCTCTGTATTACTTGATCATAGAATGTAACTGGTGCATAGTATGTAAAGTCCTAAATTGGCGTTAAGTAACGGAGCACTTGAATGTGACATCTGCAGTTAATTGCGTCGAATAAGTGGGTCAGTTCGGATATCAAGTCTGCGAGCCGAGAAGAGGATATCTGATGATTTCTGCGGAGGTGGATGTCTATCAATTCATAAAATATGTCTTTGAATTGTTTGAATTTAATGACGATAAAATAAAGTCAGCTGGTGAGATTGAAGTATGACGCGGCACGCTGACTTGAGCCCATATTGGATGGTTTGATCTCGTGGTCAAGCGATCCCATCTGGGAGAGCTGCATTGCTGAAGAAAAAGAAAAGGACTGATATAAACTGATTCAGAGAGCTCTCTGCTGACAACGATTGTGGTTGTTGTGAGAGTGCACTGAATTATTCTTTGTTTCCCATTGCACTTCAGCATGTTATTTTTCGAATTTGGTCGTCTGCGTTGTTGTTTGTCATCTCGTTCCTTGTCGTTCTCTGCTGCAGTGATTTTCAATGACTTTTATGTGACGAATGACCGTCGTTATTTGCTCTGAGAGGATTACATATGTTCTCTTTTTCTAATTAGCATATCTCATGAAGGAAGCATTTATCACCGTTTTGAGAGGACGTGCTTATGTGGGTGTTTTATTAAGGTGCGAGTCATTCGGATTTGTTCTCAGCTCATTGTCTCAATCCTATATTACCAGTTGCATTTTCGTTGGTTGCCATTGTTGTTTCTTCATACGCTCATTACTACATAAAGTCTTCTAATTTATCACCGTTCTATTTATTCGCTTGCAGAGTTTCGACTTCACCTTTTACCATAAGTAACAAACATTCTATACACAAAGCATTGAGACACAACAGCTCTGAGTGGAAGTTAGTGCCGTGACTTTGGCATATTTGAGTGAATGGGATGGAGCGCCGAAACGACAGATGCATGACAGTCCGTTCCCTTTACTCAAACTGTCCCATATAGCTGCAGGTGAAATATTTCGCTGTCGAAATCAGAATTGATTTCGGGATTTGACATTGTGAATTGCAAGATAGTGAGTTGAAGTTTAGGTGTTAAGTTGATGATTTTGTCTAGATGAAATCTGAGACCGTAGTGTATGCAGCCGCTAGGAGATGCTGGACACATCGAAATCGTTTTGTCTTGAAGTCCTGGAGTGTTCAACGTGCTCATTGATGGAAGGTGAAGATTTGCACGGCCATCTAAACGGACTGCGACTCCATATATCTTAACGCCAACTGTACTGATGAATTGGTGCGCTTTGTATTTCGAACGCCTCGCCAGAATCGGGTGTGCGCGTTTCTTCTTCCTTACTTGCCTGCCTTGACGTTCTTCTGTGGTATGTTGCAATAAGCGATGAATACTCAAATAATGGTGGTATGATTACTGAAGAAATTTGCGAATAGTGAGGTGACAAAAGCGCCATTGGCTTGCTTTTTTGGGCGTTTGGTGTAGATTCGTTCTCTCGATTTTGCTATGAGTGCGTGGTCCCCTCATCTGATGCGAAGAGGGTGATGTCATCCTCATTAGCTCTGGTCTATAAAGAGTTGGACGGTGTTGTCGGCCGGTGTTTCTATCGGTGTTAGTCAGAAGAAGAACACCTCGCAGGATTGAGTTGGTGTACTTTACCAATTGCTTATGACAACAAGTGTAAGAAAGCGCGGAATAGTTATTAAGAAAGGAGGGGTAGATCTCCTATATGCTGAGGGTATCAGATTTTCGCAGATCAATAAGTAAAAAATAGCCATTGTTGTGAAAGAGCGAGAATTTTTCAGCCGGAGGATGAAAACTGTCGAAGAACAGTCATACGCATAGAAGGATGCATGCGTCGTGTCAAGTCGAAATGACAGCATTCCAAAATTGTGTCGGAGAGTGAAAACAACCGTGAGTCACACGTGCAACAATGGTCCTGAGTTAAGATGCATAGAGAGGTGAGGCTAAGTCAGTTGAATGGAAAAAATGAATAGATAGAAATGGAGGGAGAGTTATCATCATCAACATTAATGAGATTACGAGCGTTATTGTGGAAGTGTATATGGATTCATGTAGCTGTGAACGATCCATGCTTTCGGGAATCATTTGCTTCTCAGTTGCGAATCCTCTATGAGAATGCGGTGGAGGCTGTCCATTCGCTTTGAAAATACGGAGAAGGTGTCCGAGGTTTCAGCATATGCGAAATACGCGTGAACAAACCACCCTAGCTGCAGCTATCGGTGATTGCAAAATTCCGTTTTTGATGAAAAAATGATATTTTCTCAGAAGGTTTTTTCGGTGCGTTTTCAAATCTTTTCAGTCAGCGATCATAACGCTCTGTTATTCTATTCACAATTTGCACAAGAGGGAAACCGCAGGTACATTATAGGTGCAGCACAACAAATATTTGCGGAGCTGGTTGAAGTATAGTACTGTATCACTTGTGAGGGAGTATAGGTACGGTATTATATGGAATATTTTGGTATGATGGCATCACTGGTGGCTGGTGCGAGAGATTTATGAAGTCGCCCCTCCAGGCTGATTTCCATCGGCTTTCTTCTCCTCTCATCTTTGCTTCGAAAGCACAAACGTATCAACAACACATTGCCTACAAACAATAGGATGGGAACGACGAATGAAAGCACGGATGGATGGGATTGAAGAGTGAGGGATTTCTCATCTGTCCTATACCCTTCGAAACCTGTGTGACATCATGGTCATTATCGAATAGTACGCCTATGGGGCAGTGTTTGTTCTCGTTGCCTAGATCCAAGCAGCTTTGTGTCTGCCGACAGTCTTCGATGCTTGGAGCGCAGCATGAGAACTGTCACTTGACTTCGAGTTGTGAGTGGCATGAACGTATTCAGTGGTTTAGGTGCGACCCTTGTTTTCTGATCATCTTAGTACTCCTGAATATAGAAGCAAGCGGATGTGGATTTACATTGATAGTTTGCAATGTAGAATCCTTTCCTATCAAGAGGCATCTGATACGTTTGAATGATTGACTGTGACGGAAACGAGATCCGTTCTGAAGGGATCGGCGCAGTTACTAGTCCATAAACAAGCAGATTCTGCCTTATGAACGAGGCGGTGAATACAGTTTATTGAATAAATCAACTGGTGTTTATATATTTATGATGTGGGGTGAATAAATATCGCAGTAATCTTTATTTATGCCTGACGCTTCCGCATTTAAACTATGTTTTTGTTGCTGTACGTAGTTTACTCTCTTCTTTGGTGTGGCGAAATTCGTAATACGCTTAAAAACGAGAATATGAGCGCCAACTACCCACGCGTACAAGTCATAAATATGTTCAATTTACATTTTTGTGTTGCTTCGTTTATAAGCATACGAATGCAAATATATATATATATATATATATATATATATA
>JAARMF010001633.1:7510-17762 GCA_022844705.1 Toxascaris leonina
CCCCCCCCCCCCACCCTTACCAGTTTACTCCATCGCTAGCTCCTTTAACAGAATTTTGCGCAAATTACCTCAATCATCTAGTCTGTGTCAAATTTTTCAAATGCCGAACACCCTCTTGAAGATAGATTGCTTCACTCAAATAGCATAATGGTGTCCTTTCTTCTATTCAATGCCGCTTAAGCTGGTATTATAGTTGCTACACCTTGGATACGTCATCTCGTTCGGTTGCAATCTCAATTAAATTGTGCAATGGAACAAATGCTATAAGTATCGGTGAAAATATCATCTCCACCTCACTTATACTTTACTACAATTTCTTGAAAAGCTTGACACGTATATTTCTTGCCTCAAGCAATTGAACTATGCAATAAACGTTGCTCGAAAACAACTCCCAATAACTCACAAGATCACCAACTAGGGCTTCTGAGTCTCGAAGTTGAAGTTCCGAAGAATTGTTTCAATGACATGGAGGCTACCCTGGGCGAAAGAGTATTCATGCACAATATTTCGAGAGGCATAAGCAATTATGCGAATAGAGAAACGCTGTTGCTAAAGTCAAAAATCTGAGCTGTTTAGAATAATATCCTCTGAGGCAAATGCATGCTCTGAGGATTTATGTGTGAAAATTCGTTGGTTGCGTGAACAAGTTTCCGACAGGCATGAAGCCACAACCTTCTTTTCCCCATCTCCACATTGCCTACCCTCTTCTCCACTTGTCCGTCTAACCGCTGAACATAAATTACTTTTACAGAGATATTCAATTCGGTGCTGTCCAGCTCCAACATCCTCCTCTGTGAGGTTTCCTGGGGGAAGAGAAGGGGGAGAGGGAGGGGGAAGGGGAGAGATGGGAACGGGTTTGCGTATTTCCACAACCAAACTGTAACCATAGTGATAAGCGTTTCCTCCACTCCGTCATTCCTCATCCCTCCTCGAGAGGTCGAATGATAAGGCGAATTTCAAGGTGAGAATATGTAAACAAACAAAGAGCGCATCTGACATGTTTTCTTCTAACGGCGAAGAAAAAAAAACGAGTAATCGGAGAAGGCTGCCATGGAACTCATCACACTAAATATGCGCGTTGCTCACGTGACCAACTTGTTTTGTAAACACCAAAACAAAGGTATTTAGAATAACACCTGCACATGTTGGTCAACCGGACCGGGCAAATACCTTTTGCAGAGAGTTCGATTTTCCGGTCTGAAAGATGAGAGATCACTGCGTATAGGAATCGTGGAAATTTTCCGGTATATTGACGTGTTTATCGCATCTTTTAAAGTGCGTCGACTAACCTGGAAAGCATAATGAAGCATGCGACGAACCCTCAAGTTTCGTAACTCTAGCGTCGATGGTTCCAAAAACTGCGACTACCAAAACCATCGAACGAATGAACCGACATCTACATTGCATTCAGATACGACTTCATCATAATCCACTTTGCGAATATATATTTTGCAGATGCCCATAAAGAATCAATCTTTTGTAGACAATTCGCACGCTGTTTCGGCAGCTTATGAGAGAAGCTATAGCGTACTTCTGAGCTTACTTTTGCAACTTATCGTTTTTAGCATTCTAATATTCATGCTTCTTTAGACAATCAAGTTGCAACTTAAAGCGAACCAATTTTTACTGAGGTTAAAAGAATAAGAATAAAGTATGAACTGCTGATAGCGTTTAAGGCGTTTCATACCTGCGCAAGCTTCACGAGAACAATAAATGGGAAACATTTGTGCAACTTCTTTTGAATATTTATTTGAGTTTTGGACAACCACTTTATTGGAATTATAAACAATTTAGAAATGCTCTAATTTATTATTGATGTAGTTCGCGTCGATTAAAGATCACCTTATCGAATTGGAGCCACATGACACTCAGCACTTCAACACCGTTACTCTATTNCCCTCCTTCCCCCCTCCCCTCTCCATCCCGTAGTACCTATGGGAAATGTAAGGTTTTCCCTAGGTAGTGCCAGGCTCGGAACCCGCAAACTTCCTCCACCGGGAAATGATATTCGCAGAATCAAATTAATATGCAAAGACAAAATCACATCGGAATTGAAAGGATCATAAAGAATCGGGACGATTTTAAGGAAATTTAGAGTTCTTTGAATCAATGCCCATGCTCTGGGATGCAAATGCTTACTCTCAGACTTTGACTCAAAGCTTTCCAAGATTGTTATTCAATATCGCGAGCCGAGATTTCGATTTCATATCTTCAGATTCGTCTCACCGGAGCTTTGTTCATTCAGCGGCTCCAGTAGGCAGACCTCTTCATGAGGTTTTAGTAGCATTTTAATGAGTTCCTATTCTCTACTTCAATGCAATTCTTATACATGCATTTTGCAGTTTTCTATCAAATTATACATAACATCGCAATTCGCAACATATTCCGATCATCCACAAAGCCGTTCGAGTTAATTTCACAATCTTTTCTAGACACATCAACAAATGAACCGATATGAAGCACTGAAACACCAATATTCTTCCCTCTTTTTTTCGTATTTGATTTTTTATCCAGTATACTGCACGGAACGAATATGCTGAACAACTTTTTCCGAAAAAAACTCACCTCCACTTCATGACGACTTTAAGAATAAATCTGATCACTCAAAATTGGCGTAACAAAATATTAATTCCATATTTATATTCAACACAAATTGGATACTCTCAAGAATCGACAAATTTTTGCCAAAAAAAAAAAAAAAAAAAAAAAAAAAAACTTTGACATTGTCGATTTGAGTCGATAAGTTAAGAAGCTTTTAAAGATATGATTGTTGATTCACATAAAAAATCATTGCTTATTGCTATCGAGAATTCCAAATATATAATGTGTATATCATAATAGCTGCTAAAGAATTCGCTTCATTTTGAATGCATTCGGTTGTGTGATAAATGATTGAATGACAACGAACGAATGTATAGGACGTCGAAATGCAAGAGATTCGTTACGTTAAACTTTTGCTTAAGTCATGAATCCCGAGCATAAATCACTCTCGAAAATCACACAAAATGGCTTATATATATATATATATGCTATTCGCTTGTGAAGGAAAAAAAAAAGAAAAGAAAAAGCTTAACAAATGAGTGGATAAAAGAAAAAGAATTGATTTTTGTATTGCTTTTTTAAATTGCTTTTCTATGAAATGCGAATTTTTCTTTGCCCTTCAAATGCTGCTATATTTTACCATCTAAATAATTTATTGCACTAAAATTTAGAAAAAAAAAACCCCCCACAAACGAATATAACATTTATTCTGGAGTGGATTTTCGGGGGGAAATTTTTTCCAAGAATTCAAGAAATTTTTCTAAAACTTTTTCGGAAATTCGTTTCTCTAGAATAAATGGTAGCTTGTTTGCATAGGCTTGTGTTTGATAGATGATCATAGTTTGATAGATGATCATCATAGTTTAATATCGGATATTGATAGATGAACAATAATCAATGATGAATGTAGNTCAATAATCAATGACGGATGTAGAACTGATGATTGTTTGTATTTGAATGTGTGATCGAACGAGAGCAGCAATGAATTCTTTAACAATACGAATCACAAAACAACGCAACAATCGGATCATAATCATCCATGCTTATATACAACAAATTTTATGCGTCGTTCGAATTTCATCGTTCACTTCACATAGGTGACATAATAGAAAACTGAAATAACACCATTAATAACGCGAATAATTAGCTGAAAAAATAGCATCTTTTGTGAGAAACGCATATCCAGAGATTGATTCATGGACACTTTTATCCAGGAATCGTTAATCGGCGAATCCATGGATATCAATTGAGAAATTCTTTGTGAATTAAAATAATAATCGAAAAATCAGAAAATTATGCGAGATTTTATTTATTCAATGCATTTATTTATTTCGTCATCATAGGACAATAGACAATTTTTTGCCTTTATATCGGATCAAAACTTTCAACGATCATATGGGCTGTTGTGCAATTTCAGCAATTGCGTCGCATGGTGTACCTAATTGATCTTTGCCCCATATTTGTTTTCATAAATTTTTCACATATAGTTTTTTTTTTTATTCTAGCTCGATCATCGGTTGCTATAGTGATTGAGTTGTGCTGTTAAGGAATGAGCTTGACTTTCCGTCTTTCAATGAGCTTAAATATTGAAGAAATGCGCAGAAAATAACCATAAATTATAGCTATAAACTTTTCTATGATCTTTTCAGCTTTACGCATATTTCATGCCATTTCCCAAAGAAGCTTTTCGATGCACTTAGAAAGACGACCCTATTCGGCTCTTTGATATGTGTTACTCTTAGTATCTTAGTTCTAATGAAGGTTATAGCCAACTATAGCTGAGCATTAAAAAAGTCGGAAACAAACCGAGAAAACAAGTGAAGAAAGTGGGAAAAGTGAATCTAGAGATGAGGTCGACACGTTTGCTAACTTCACTCGTCGAACTGAACCAAGCACGTAATCCTGGCATATTCAACAATTTTCGTTTCCTATAAACGCTCATATCCAATCGTGTGATTGGATACGTTCCCTGTAATTATGCAATCACATTTTGATAAATGAGAAAGCGTAAAATGCTCTTATTGATCATTAATTTTACATGTCATTTGAAAGAGGATTAGCCTAAATCCTCTTGAAGAAGTGAACGATGCAATAAGTGGAGAAGTATATCAAAGAAGTTGGTATGATGTACTGCTATAGATGAGATGATAGGCACTTTTTGCATTTCAGCCTAAATGAATGTTGAGGTTGACGGAAGGAGTGGCGAAACGAAGAAGTGATCGAGACAAATTCATTTCTAAACGAATGGGCTTAGTAACAAGGAAAACGAGTATTGCCAGTGGAAAGGAATGGGGATGGGGAAAGGAGCGAGATAGTGAAAGGATTGGGCTACCCCCTCTTGAAGAAGTGGGAGTTGCAATAAGCTAAAGGATTATGCTAAAGATGCTGGTATGACATATGTCTTTGCATCATGCTAACCTTCAACTAATCACCTTCGCAAGCAAAATATGCAAAGTAATAGTCCCAAACTTTAATTGCTCTCAGTACCCGTACCGATCTCCTAGGAAAGATTGATTCTCCTGTGATGGGAACAATGAAAAAAATTTTGTCCGGCAAATTCCAATTCTATGAACCCATTTGAAGATGATATATCAGCGCGAAACCTCTTTCTTTGATATTTTACGAAAAAGACCGAACAATTCGGCACAGACCGAACACTTCCGCTCGCGTTAGCTCAAAATTATAAGACAACAACCCACAATGCAGCTGCTCTCTAAGCACTTGGTCAAAATAATGAATTTCGGCAGAACAAATAGAAGCATCAAGAAATTCAAACCGCTATTCGGATAAGGAAATCCCGAAGGCACCAACAATCATTGGAAAAAGCGGTATCTGTTTCACTAAGAATTACATCACTTGTAATTACTGGACAACTGAGCTTTTAGTAGCTTGTTGATGTTAACCAAATGTTCTGGCTGAGAAGCTCTTAAAAAAGCTCCAAGCTTACATGTGAACACCTCAAAAGGCTCCAAGTTTATATTTGCACATCTCTAAAATCCAACAATTTTTGCTTTCAATCACGAATAAATGTCAAATTTCTTTACACATCAATGAACTTTGCGCTATCATTTCAATAGTACAAATATCATTTTTCCCTCTCAATAGTAACTATTTAAAGGTTCAAAAACTTTTTCTCTCTCAATAATTTCATCTTTTCTTTCATAGAAATATTTCCGCGCAAATGAATCATTTCAATTGAAATTAACTTTAATTGAGAGAAAAACGCTTGAATGATTCGTCGTTGCTTATGAATATATCTTCACATTGAGATAACTCGAATAGGAAAAGTACGTTTTCATTGTAGAAGAAAAAAAAAAGAAAAATCCTAACGCAAAATTATATAGAAAAGAAAGAG
This sequence comes from Toxascaris leonina, assembly GCA_022844705.1. Taxonomy (NCBI): domain Eukaryota; kingdom Metazoa; phylum Nematoda; class Chromadorea; order Rhabditida; family Ascarididae; genus Toxascaris; species Toxascaris leonina. The sequence continues at coordinate 13,407 of JAARMF010001633.1, forward strand.
TGCAATTCGAGAATGATGAAAAAAAAAACAAATCAACGAACGATTGATACCATGGAAACGATTATAGAATGAATAACGAATGAATGATGCCGAGAAATCAACTGCATCTCATCGAAGAACTCAAATTATCTGCTTCATCTTATCATTTATCGGGATAAATTTGGGGCTCTTCCCCCATCCCCACCCCCCCCCCCCTCCCCCCTCCTACTTCCTCTGTTCCTCCCCAATTCCTCGAAGTTGATGCACTCAAAATACGAAATGAAAACTTCAAAGCATTCTCGTGAATGAGGAAAAGCAAAAATCATTCTATGACAAAAACTCACCTGTGCTAGAGGTTGATCATTTGGGCATAAACACTCTTGTATACCAGTTTTCTTCTTCTTCTCTTTCTTTAGAAATTCTTGACGTCCATGATAGTTGACGAGTGCATATTCAAGTAAAGCACCAAAAATGAAGGCAAGACAAACACCTATCCACACGTCGACCGCCTTTATATAGGATACAGGAGGCAATTTTGAATTAATGCCCGATGCTTGAGTGGTCATCGTAAGAAGTGTTGTAACGCCTAACGAGACTCGTGCTGGTACCGCATCCTCAATAATCAAATAATTATTATTATCCTCGATTATAAACAATAAAGAAAATATGTGCAATGATTTTTTTTTTGTATATTTTATAGAGCCGTCGGAATATAGAAAATTGCAAAACTCTCGCTATCGCTAGATAACCAATTGTATGATGAGATCCGATTGAGCGCAATTCAGATTCAAATTTTCTCGCTCATCAGTGGCATATTTAGAAGTTAACGTACGTATAAGCTTCACTCAGCATTGATCGCTGTCTTGTTTTAGAGATTCCAGAAACAAAATCCGTCATATAAGTTTCGGTAGTTCTCGAAGTCAAGCAACCGAATAGACAGACATATTCACATTCACGGAGATATGGCATTGTTATATTGCCTTTTGTAATTAGCATCCGGAAATAAGTGAAAAGCGTCCGGAAAAACTGGGAAGTGTCCGGAAACAAGTGTGAAGATATGTGAAATGAACTGTTGCGGTATTTGCCTCTGCACGCTGCTTCTTTAATCAACCGGTGTGGGGAACTTCAAGCAAAAAAGCAAACTTGGGTGAACTTGGTTAACCGATTTGTGTCTCAATAAAACGAAAAATGTTGCGAAGTCTCTGCGAAATTTATTTTTAAGTCAAATGGTTCATACAATATATGCAAATATCGGGCTTAAATAAACCGAATTTGAAGCTTGAGACTCGTATTTATTAGCTATGAGGAAAAGCTGCTAGCGCGAGGATAAGCTAGTGCAGTTTCAGTCATAAAATGACATCATTCTCAGCATCTCGAGTGCATCTATAACTCGAACTCTATTCAGAGGAACATGATGAAGCTAGCTAGCACAAAGTGAATATCGAACGCGAACAACTCATCATGCATCAATGAAATTTCTGCACTTCTAAGTAAGTGCTGCAATGCTAAAGTGCTATTGCGAGAGCGCAATGCTCATCGAACCGTATGAACAATCAAACAAACTAAATAGGCAAAATTGCAACTGCGTTGTTACCTATTGCTTTACGATAGTCGTAAATGCTGGACAACTCTACCAAAAATACGAAAACCGATGTGTGTATTAAATCCTAGTAGCATTAATAATTCATTTCCCCAAACTCTTTTTAAAATTTTACATAAATCTATATACATTTGTTATTACATCCATACATCCGCACATCTGTCTCGATTTTGTCAGCATATCACAGTTGAAAGAATCATAGCCAATTTCATGGATATATTCCTCTATTACAGTGATTACGATCCAGAAATCATCATCTACGACAAATTTAAACGTCCAAATTTAGTGGGCAATGAAAAAGCTAACCGAATAGCAATGAATCTGCATTTATATGTGATAAGTTAGTGATAAAGTTTGGAGGGATAATATTTTATAAAACAACAACGCTAAGAAATCTGAATAAAAAGCTTCGAAATCATCAATAAATTTGCATGTGCTAAAAAAATTTCCTATTGATATTCGTTGATTTTCTCAGAAATTCGCATAATTATGCACATAACCTTTGTTTGCAATTTCCATCATATATATGAATATATTATCTATTATCAATGATAACAGTAAGAAGTAACCCCCAATATAAACGGAGTGATATCTATGTAGGGTGATAAAATTATTAGTTGGATCTTCGAAATGTTTTATTCTTGATTTGATTTCCGGTTTAATTTTATTCCGATAATTGGTGTTATTCGTGCGAGAATTTATAGAAGGCATTTTGTAATCGACTGAAATACTCGCGAATTTATTCTTTAATAAACAGTCCAGAAACCATTGATTTACTATACCCCATATTATTATGGAAGTTAAAGGATAAAGTATATGGCGGTAAGCCGAGTAAGAAGCAAGAAAAGGAGGTATGAGAGAAGAAATAGACATATATATATATATATATATATATATATATATATATACTTTTTTTCTGAATCGTAAACATGGTTTTTCCTTAAATTGCTGTCTGAGATATCTTGTATCAATCTATTTTCATATATTTCTGTATCAGTTGTCTTTGATTGAGTTGTCGATTTGTGCTATTCCCCTTGAATTTTTAGCTACGCGTCATCGACATTTACTTACCTGTCATTAGCATCTGGTTACCTGTCATTGGCATTTGCTCGCCTGTTAGTGGCACTTAGCTAACTTTTATTATGACTCAATTACCTGTTATTAGTGTTGAGTTACCTGTCAATGTTTCTCGTCATTGAAAACCAAAAACGTTAGCTTCATATGTATTTTGTTATATGCGCTCGCAAAAAAAAAAAAATTATAAAGCAATATCAGTAAGCGGTGGAGCATAAGCAAGGAGAACCATCAATGACCATATTGGATTAGTTCAATAAATTTTCTTTGGCATTTTTATTTTTCTTCTCGGAAAGGCGGAAATGATTTTGATTTCTGAATTTCTATTTCCTCAACTCTCTTAATTGCATCGATTTCGAAAATAATTTGAAAAGAAATCTAAATCAGCCTATACTTAATTGCTTCATTACACACTTTCGTCATAGTATTTTAGCGTTATCATCGCATTCTTCTATCTGATAGCCTAGAGCATTCATATAGATGCTAAAGTTTTAAATATATCCCAAGATTTTTCACTCAACTACACTCTTCCTTCCCTATTTTCGTGATGAAAGCCATCAAGAATATATGGCCACGAATATTAAATTTATAGGTTTCATCGTAACTATGAACTATGAAGGTATGAATGTCGAATGAAAGGGCAACAGAACCCTCTGGACCCTTTGTATCTAAAACGTCGATTACTTTCATGTATAAATGAGCCATGAAACTTCAGGCCGCAAAATTATTCGACGTTATATAGAGATTAGTAGCACATTTCAAAAATTCATGGCTTAAGCGTTGTTGCCGATGAAACGTCGAAACACTAGTGCTAAACCACAGCGACAATAATGCATTTCTGAAGGGATGGCTTATACAGTGTTTTGCTATACGGCATTTTGATTGCTGATTCGAAGCAGCTTCTTATGTGGTGAATAACATTCACCTTCCTAACGTCAAAGTTACACCGTTTTCAGTGAGATAATGTCCCCCCCCCCCCCCTCCTTCACACCTCAGTCGATTGGATGGGTAGCGATGATGAGGTCAGCCCCTTCACCATAAACGCAATGACTCATTTGTGGAACTGCAGGCCCAAGCATGTACTTTAGTATGTCTCCAGCGAGTTCTCACCTTGCAGTTGAGACTACGGCAAGTAGAAAAACATCCCGCCCTCTTGAATTTATTTTGGTCAGAAGGATTCACGAATGCACCCGCTGTTGGAGACACAACAAATACTTGCTCTCATGGCAGGACCGCCATTCATGCTAAACCTATAGCTATAAAAAACTTACCTTCAAATAGCCATTACTTAGGTAACATCCTTCTCGATATGTGGACCATATCCTAACGTGACAAAAAATATGCTGCAACTAAAAAGAAAAACATGATAATGTATTATATTTCATAACAATATCAAAAAAAAATCACCTTGTCAAGCCAGAACGAGACCCATGAGACGACGACGAGCATAATGCACGGGATGTAGAGCTGAATTAAATAATAACTGAGTGCGGAGAACGATTAAGAGAATCTTCAAAAATAACTCACCTATATTCACGACGAAGCAGTAGTTTCACACGGGCACAACTGTATTCACCTGCAATAAGATGAGCGCCTCAAATAATGGAGGCATCCATATGAAGATAAATCGAGATTATCGAGTGAAATTTTTCGAACCCTTTCGATTAGGCAGAAATATTTGAATCGCAGAAATAAATAGCCGC
>JAARMF010001634.1:22979-38374 GCA_022844705.1 Toxascaris leonina
GGGGGGGATTTCACGGAAATATTCAGCAAAATGAAAAAAAAAACGAAAAAGTCTGGGATTTTCACGGAAATATTCGGCAAAATGAAAAAATCTATCATTAAAATCGTCATTGCTGAGGATGTCGAGCGCTCAATGCCCTAGTCGAACAGCGTTCACATATGCTTCTGCGTTAGAAGCATCGTTGAAGCATTCGTTGCTTGCTCTAAATTGTCAAATCGCACGCACGCGTCAAATTTCCAATCGTCGGTAGCATGCGTGCGTTTTCCTCATCGCATTCTTGTGGCCTTATTCGCCTTAGCAACCAAACTCATCGCTAGGCTAGTAAGCACAGGCGATATATTCGCTTGCAAAAACCACAGAAATGAAGCATCACTAATGAGGCGATATACATCTAAACATGTTGACGACTATTTGCATTTCTTCAATCTTTCATAGATGCGAGAAAATCTCCGGTTGATTTCAGAAACAATGAAAAAATCAAAAAAAAAGTCTCAGCCGCTCTCCCAATTGACAGCGATTCCCTCATCAATGCTATCCGTGCACGAACCAAAATTACTTCTCGATGTATACGAGAAAATCGCCTCGATCCTCAGGTAGCTACTGAAGAAAGAAAGGAGCTCATGTTGTGCTTACTCATTCCTCAATTTGCTGATTACGATAGGATCCTCTGATCCTCTACCTGAATATTTAAAAAGTGAGATGCAGCGAATCATTTTTTACAGATCGATCCGTCGGCTTTTTTAGCGCAGCAGCATAAATTCATGGTCATTTAGCTTGAACAATGCAATCAATGCTTTTTATCTAAGCTTATACAAGCCTATTGTGATCTTTTGTAGAAAAACAGAATGAAAGATCTTGGCCAAATAATCAGATATTTGAAACTCATTTGCGTATCTGCCTCATTGGAAGGAAAAAATAACCAAAAAACTCAGCCAACTATTCCGGTAGCAGACCTAGACCAAAACTGCAATCTTCTACGAAGCAAAAAATAAAGCTGACATAAGCTTCAAATGATTACCGATCTCACCGAGACGGCTTTAGAGTGCTGCTTTGGAGCTCAGAAAGCCTTCGGCGTCAAATTTCAAAATGAACAAAAAACATCAGCCATTGGGGTGTTTATAATTCCTGAGTTGGCGAATATTGCCTCTTTCTGACGATTTACTATGGATGAATCGGCCGGAGATGGGTATATTCCTTATCGGAAGTTAAGGCATACTCCTTAAGGTATTCTCAATGAAGCAATCCTATCAATTCTGCGAGTTTTCTTACAGATTAATGAGTAATTAATTACACCTCAATGTACAATTAATATTCTATCAGCATTATCAATTGATAAATCGGCATCATTGATGTGAATGTAAATTGTATATGCAAATGCTATAAAGGTAATGCAATTATCGATGTTGAGTGTTTTGTGTTTTCGCATTCTCTTCGATGTATTAAGTTATAGATGTGAAATTAAATTTGAAGTTGCGTAATTCATGCTGAGAAAAAGGAACTGAACGGCAACATTCAAGACGAAATGTAAATCAAATGCGATTGAAGAATTTGAAATCAACATCTCAACCGGAAGTTGTTCACTTATATGCATTCAATACGCTAATTAGCGATAGCCAAGATGATGGAATAGTGAAATTCAATGTGAATGTGTATTATTTCTTTCGAGCGCTGACTGAAAATGATTCTACGGGATAAACAAATTTAAAGAAAAAGAGCAATCATTGAAATTACTACAGGCGAGAGCGGTATTTTGGAAATCATCAAGCTTCTCATGGATAGCATCTGACTTCGTTTCTTGCTCTGACAATCATCATCCTTGCATTTCTCTCTTCAATATGCTTCATTTTGCACCTTCTAAAATGACACGTTGAAATGGCTTATAAGTTATGCAGTAACGTCGGAAATATGTTATATTCTCATCGACGGTGACTAGAGAATTATGTTTTTCGTGGTTGCTTCGAGGGATCCTCTAAGAGAGAATGAAATAGCAATAATTGTTGACCTATCCGTTGGTCTAGAAAAATCTTCCAAACTTCAAAAATTTTTACTTTCGAACTGAGATGACCTGTTTCAGTAGACATGATACAATAAACATACAAAGGCAACTGTATTTTCATCGGGTTTCCCTTGGCGATGCAACTAACAGCCATGCCTACCTAGGCCTATTGTGACCAATTTTTGAAACGCTTGGTGGTCACCCTTCTGGCGACCCATCTTTTAAGTATAGCGTCGCTCCACGAATAATTTTTTACCCTTTTGCTCTCTCAATTAATCCATACTGCACTTAATTGTTGATTAAAACAAGATCGCGAAAGCCTCAAATTATTTTCGCAAACAATACTGCCAATGAGGGCGGGGTGAGAAATGTCTACAAGCTTCATAGTTTACAACGACACCGAAGATTAGATTGATTCGATGCTTTATGAGTGCTTAAATTTTCAACAACTGATATGCTTAAATTTTTTCGCATAATAATTGGAAAAAATAAAAATACTCTCTCAAAATTCTGTATAGCTTTCATTTGGACAACTATGAGAGCGAAAAACCTCTGAAGAAGTTCACTGAGCAAATACTGCTCTAAAATTTTACGAATTTCCATAGTGATGGTGTTTAGCAATGGTAATTTGAGCAATTTAATGTGAAAAATAAGTGCACGAAAATATTAACGATAGGCTAAAGTTGAAGTCGGAATAAGCGAAAATAAATATGCAAAGACTTTGAATGTATAAAATGATTTCTTAAATTGTGCTCATATGATCATTCGATGTCATTTGTTCATATGGTGTAATGAAGGAAATAAAAGTTAAGGTGATACTTCATCAAACAGCTCATGAAATAACTCATCTGCTATAGCTCATAAAAAGATCTGATCTATACATGAGCCTTAAAAATATTTTAATTTAAAAGAAAGTGTTGCAACATCAATTATGAGCTATAATAATAAGCATAGTTTGACATTTATGAAGTTTTGTAATCTTTTTTCATGCCAGCACTTATTGCCGCATATAATTGGTCCCAATTAGGGATACGAAAAAGTAGAGGCGTAACACAACTTGACATATCCTTTTGTATCATCACTATTCCAACGTTTGATAAATTATGCAATGACATAGAAGGATATAGTAAAAGAGGAAAAAGCAATAGTTGGAAAAGGTTTATGATAGGCGGAGAAGGACAAGTTGTTAAAATATTTACGAATTTGAAACGTATAATACCTATGATTTTTCCCCTAAAACTCTCGACTCTTTTGTATCATTGTCAAAGAAAGTCCTACATTCCTTCCTAGCCGCAATCACAATTAAATATTTCCTATTTCACGAAGAAGGTATGAATGGGAATGTAAAATTTATGAGTGGTGATGTTAAAATGCGTATTTCTCATTCACCAACGAAATAATTTCAGCGCGAAAATTTTCGATGAATAACTCTTCTTATAAACGTAAAACATTAAGTTTGCCGAGAGAATTCACCTCATTTTTTGATAATAGAATTAACCAATTGAGAAGAGAAAAATATTTGTCAACAACGGAACAATTTTTATTTTCTCGAGAAATAAATTCACATTAATCGAGAATATTTCATTAATAAATAGGAAAAAACGATTTTTTTTTTGCTAAATGAGTAAAGAATGAAATATAAAATGATGCATTTGTTTATTTCAACTATTCGATTAATTCCATTCAATAGAGACCGGATCTAATGAGATAATTTTGCTCAATAATAAAAGCTTTTTAGATAATAAAAAGTTTGGCATTCAGATTCAATATGAATGACATATTGTTTTTATGTGTTCAACTCAATGAAATGTTCACTAAGAATAAGATAGTTGACACAAAAGATGACAAAATTTGACGATTGAGAGTATTTGAGCATTGAAAGTTGTTTAGAAACAACAAGCAATGTGTGATGATATAAATCTGATGAGCAAAAGGAGATAAATGTATGCCGTAATCGAGTTTTTTGCATGAAACATGCTATGAACAAGATTGTTGAGTGAAATAGATACATGAAATAAGTGAATTAATTGAATTGAAAAATTGGAGAAAATAAATAAATGAATATAATCGATAAATGAAATGAATGAATGAAATGAATAAAGTGGAAAATGAATGGAAAGACGAGCGAAACAATTGGGAATATGGAGGAGAAATGAGAAGCAAGAATAAAATAAATAGATAAAAGAAATGAAGAGATGGTCAAAAGGAATATATGAAAGTGATGAGTGAAGAGAAGGGATGAAAGAAATGAATGTATAGAAGGAATGGGTAAATTCATTTTGATGATGAATTATCTATTTAGTGAATGAATAAATGAGTCAACGAATCATTCACTCAAGCAATTTTTATGTCTTTTGCTTGTATAAATGGATAAATGTTTTCATGAAACATCAACAAATCGTTTGTCATAGGCGGATGATGGATGAAGATTGCAAAAAATGTGGTTGAATTAGACGAGTGAGTGAGTGGAAAGAAATTACAGGAATTGCGGATATATTTATATATACTCCCCTATCAATGAGAATTTTATTTGCATTAAGATATTTAAGAGAGGTGCTACTAGATATTAAATGGCGCCGGAATATAACGATGGTCGATATATGTCTTAAACGTAAAGATGATCGCTTACAGATGATTGCAAGCTGCAAGTAAGTATGTGCTAATCTCTTAAGCTGTCATCCCACTTATACAACATCCCTTATTCGTATGACCTAAAATGAGCGGAAATTAATTTCCCTTTACTTCAGTTAGCTCTAGTTTTCAACCGATATGAAGTAGATTTTTCCGGTGTAACGCAAATGCAGGTTGAAGTTTTTGCAAATGTTTTCTCAATATTTATTGGACATTTTCTGCCTTGAAACATTTCGTATATTCACGAAACGATCATAATTTCTGTGCATTTTTATATATGTGATTTGCCCTGATGCCGTTCCAAGGCCAATATGCATAAAAATATATCTCTGAATTAGAAGGTAATAAAGAAAAAAAGCTTATAAGAAGCGCTGTTCACTGCTATGTTGGATAATTTAATTCTTTTTCGCACCTATCTCTTTTTTTTTTCATTACATGGAAAATTACACATTTTAGTGATAAGATCATATCAGCGAACGGAATATGATTCTCATTCGGTAATAATGAAACACTTTTTTAAAATATTCATAAAATGGAACAGTAAAGTACTCTTCAATTTGAGTACCACTTGATTTCGATGCCCCTTAGAAATCATTAATTTTGAAATGAGAGGGAAGTTCCATTTGATTCGAATTAAAACCTTTTAAATGAATATTCGACGCGAATGAAAAAAACGAAACTTGTGGTAAGAGGAAAGATTTCCTTAATTCGTCGCATACATAAATTGTCGTATCGATAGTCATTTTGTGACAAAAAACGTCAACAATGCGAAAGATATTGGATGTTTTTTTGATGTAGAAACATTTAACGAAGTGGCGAAACTTCTGTTTGGCACGTGAAATTTCCGCAATATTAGAAAGACTCCGGAATATTCCGGAAACGGAATATTGTGACACATTTCGTACCAAGCGAAAATATAGTTTGCAATCAGAATGGATAAAAAGAGGCTCAAGCTATTTCATTTACAACTGGTAAAGATCCATTTCCTTTCTTGGAATGGGAATTTTAGTGAAGAGGTTTTTCTTATTGCTACGATCACCGCCTCTTGCTTGTTTGTAACTGAAATTTGAAGTTTCCTATGAAGACAATTTGGGGGGTGAAAAATTCTGATGAGTATTATCTTAGGTAATTATGCGAATATCCCGTTCTAGCATGCTCAAGAAAAAACCGGAATTCATGCGCAAGCTCATGAAAAATATCATGAACAAGGTCACGAACAATGTGGTGAAGTCATGAACGTTTTTCCTGATCAAAGATCAACATGCGCTAATCTGCCATTTACCTTTTAGCTGAATGCGACATTAGTGTAGAAATCCACGAGCGAACATCCAATTCGATGAGCAGCTTCCTCTCATAACAAGCAAATAGCTGCACATAAGGATAGATGATGAAAAAGCTTCCACATTTATAGCCTACGGCATAATGAACAATGTAGAAGCACCATCAAGGAAAAGAATTTATCTGTATGAATGTTGGTGGAGAGTTGAGCATTGAAAGGCTTTTTTATGCTGAATTTTTATGTTGAAAATAGACAATAAAATGAAAGCAAAATATCGAACACATTAATCGTTGAGGCATAAAAGCTTTTTGCGAAACACTAAGCGATATTTGCATATTCCCGATGATTTATTATTTATGCAAAAATTCTAAAATTAGGTGATTTTTATATTAAAATGCAGCTAATATAGATAATCTCAATTAATGTAACTCGATCCTTCGCAAGGAGTTTTATTACCATTCGCAATATTCACGCAATAGAACATCTATTTTCAATTGCTTAACAATTCGTTAATCATTGATCGCATCGTGAACGTTTTATTTGTGGTAATATTAAAAAGCATTTGCAAAGCACTTATAGAAATACTCAACAGGAATATGCAAATTCTCAGGAAATATGAAGTGCTAAATGAACGACAACCACCCAAAAGATTCAACAATGAGCTTCTCACTTCTTATGTGTAATGCTCATAAGTGCTGTATTTTGCGATTTTTTTAAGCACACCTGTGGTATTTCGAACCAAAGACGTTATTTAATAGGAAGAGTACACATACGCATATATAAAACATTTATATATCTAATAAAGCATTCAACGAAAATATGCGTTCGCACAGTGAAGCATTCGGGAAAAAAATGAAACAAGTCTAGCATAAAGCAGTGATGAGCGTATATCCTCGGCTAATCGTTTTGCATTAACTTACCAGATCCGTAAATCAAAATCCAGATACCCAATGTTTGTATGCGTCATAATTGAATGTCATAAATCCGTCAAAAAATGCGCCGACGTATAATGTGAAATCCAATAACGAGGCAAAAAAAAAGAGAGCATCGGTATGAGAGGATTGAATGTAAAAACTGTTAATTGCGAATTAACAGCAAAAATTTTTGTGTGAATGTCTTTAGAAAACCGGTCGACCCGTTTTTGGACACCTCGAGTGCCATCTTTTGAGTTTTAGGTGGCTCTCCGCGGCAAATTTGCACTTGTTGCTGCTCGACATGCCTCATTCGCATATAAAAGGACATTCGACGGCTCATACATCGGATTCACATCAACAACAAATTCAACCAGGTAAAATCGGTTCATCAATGTTTTACCTCGATGGAACTTTTGCTCTTTGAAAGATTTTCGGAGTTTTTCTTTGCATATGTTGAGGAGAAACTGATTTGTTTTGTGTTTTTTCTTTTGTTTTGAGAGAAAGAATAAGTTTTTTTTTCCTTGCAAACCGGTACTTTTCTTTAGTGATGAGAGTATGCTTTCAAGTTGAGCGAACACATCAATAGGATAATGATGAATGATAGAAAGTTCAGTTGAACGGTTTCTTTTCTTTTCATTTTCTGCAGTGATGAAATAAAAAGTAGGAGGGGGAGGTGGGGATGGGAATGGGGATGGGGGTGGGGGAGGGAGGGAGGTGGGAGGATATGAGGACGACGAGGAGAAGATCACGCTTCTTCTTCGTTTTAAAATGCGATGTTTTTCTCATGTTATGCGCTCAATTTCGAAAATGTTCCACTTCAGATATTGAATAAGTGTTCTTAGTTAGTCGCATATGTGACTTCGCAATTTTTCAAAAAATATCCCATCAGGCGTCATTTGTATTGGTGAGGTCTACCTTAAATCCATACCGTTTCACCAATGTTTTGTCGAGGAAGTTCACTCACATACAGGTAAGAGAAAGCATNCGTCATTTATATTGGTGAGGACTACCTTAAATCCATACCGTTTCCCCAATGTTATGTCGAGGATGTTTACTCACATACAGGTAAGAGAAAGCATTAAGCCTCTAGAGGCTAATCTCTGTTTGATGTTAGCCTAGTTTAAAACTGGAAACATTATGTCGTATGAATTAGCTATTAATCCTGATTCTTCACCGCTCAACTTTTGTTTTTGCGATAATACCCTAAATTCCATAAAAAGGTAGCTACACCTCAAACCTCAGCATTAGATTTTAGTGATGGCATAATTCAGCAGCGATGATTTTTTGCTTCCGAAAGCATATATCTGAAATGATGTAAAAATTTCTAGGCGTCTAATTGATGCACTGCCATCATCTAGTCGAAGGATTATTGAGTTTTACTTTTGCCTATTCATTATGCGGATTGCTATCAAAAATATTCTGCATATATTGTTTCATCTATTTGATGATTATCGCCCTAATTAATGGAATCCGAATTGTTGAATATGTTTAACAATATTAGAACACCGGAGAATTTTTATGCAAATGAGAGTCTATTTGTGAAAGAAAGAATTGTGGATGTGATGGGCAATGAGCACATATGGATGCAAAATTATTTTCTTTCATATAGAGTTGAGATTCTACGACAGTGCTCATATGTGAGTAGCAGATAGGTTTTCGCTTAAATAGCTATTCCTTGTCTAACGATTTAAGCTATAACACTTTCTCTGTGTCTATAGTGCGTCACTTTAACGTCGGCTTTGCCCATGTTAAGTAAGACCTCACCATGGGATCCTACTCGGCTTTTCTCTTGTGCTAATGAGGCTTCACCAGAACTGCTGCTTGCTAATCAGTTCTCTAGACGAATATTTGTGCTGTATTTTTTCTTTGTGGCCAACAGACGCGATATGCATCCAATCTTCGTAATACGACAGACAATTAAATGAGGAGATAAAATATGAAAAATGTTCTATAGTAATTGCACGAGGTTGGAGACCTCTTTAGCAATGAACAATGTCTATTGTTTCGCGTCAGCCCATAGTTATCAACGATGAAGTTCAAGAAGAAATAAGCTTTATTGGACATAACGATGAGATTATAGGAAGATAGCGTTGAAACTGATAGGCTGTAAGAATAACGAGCCAAGCTTTCGTGAAATGTGTCAAGCTTATGACGGCTCAGGAATTAATCTCAGGAAGAGTCGGTTGATGGCCATGAGGGATGCTTACCTGCAAAATCTTAGTGGCCATACTGATGCATCATAATCGGACGCTCAGTCCTTAACGCCCCGATTTCGCGCAGTTATTTACTTGCTCGCCCATCTTCTGGTAGTTAGTGAGTGCCAACTGGTGATGCTATTGTACCGCTGTACCAAACGATGTTGTACTTTCTGTGCTATGCTTATGATAAATGTAGTATAATATTGTGCCAAATTAAAATTGGCAAGTAGAGTATAAGCATGGTACAGCGAGAGCTTTGAAGGGCAATAGAAGAACAATATTGTAGCAGTCTTTTTGAAAGAGGTACAAGTACATTGTACCATCTTCTTGCTGTGCTTATACTTAAAATGTACTTCGCCTGAAAAAAAGAACTCGTAAAAAACTGCTAGCGACGTTTTGCACTTATAAGCTTGAATGCTTGGTCCCGAAGTGATATATCGTCTATTGTATAAGACAGATTGTGCATTTGAAAGCTTGAGGCTGAATTTTCTTCCACAATTGTGCAGCGATGTCAATGAAAATGAGTAACTATCTTACATTTCAAGCTCTTTTCTTCTGATGTCCCAGATCATTTCTGGAGGGGCGATTCGCATGCTCATCTTTTAAATTTTGATGGCTTCATCGTTTACGGGAGATTTATGGAAGGCTATCATCTGCTCCGGAGATTTTCGATGCGGCCAAATGAATGCTGCTTTTTAAGCGTGCATTTAATGGGAACTTTTCTGGGAAATGAGATCTTTTACAATTGTAGATGTATGAATAACACACGAAAATACAGCAAATGGAATTTAAATCCAGTCTTTATTTCTTGAATGTATTCTTTTCTTGTCAGCATCATACTGCCTTTTGTTTCATGGTTATTCGAAATAACTAATCCTCAAAGTGCAGAGAAAGACGATAAATTTTGTAGCCTATTTCACTAGGAGTGGAGGTTGCGAAGTGATCGAGAGGGGCTATAAGTGTCCGACATGTGATGGCCGCAAATTAGCAGCATGATTACCTATAAATACTATAAAACATCTAAGTGTACGACGTGAAGCTGAACATGCTGAACTAACGAAAGCACTCAGCGATGAGAAATGATCCGTAAAGTTAGGCACGCTATAAACAACGATTGGAAAGTCGTGGGGGAATCCTATAAAGAAGCTCAGGACAGCATAGAGGAAGAGTGCATTATGGTTCTCCAAAGACTGAAGACTCTATCCAATACGTCTCTGAGCACGTTCTTGAGCTAGAATTTCCACGAGTGTTCAGGTATGCTGAATCAGCAACTTCTTTCAACTTCCCGAGTAGGCCTTTTGCTTTCTTTTGTACTGCAAAAAGCCTACTCGGGAACAAGAAAGGACCGTCGAAAAATATGAACCACTGCTCTTTTTTTGGATAGACCATTGGGAGAAATGAAGAAGGTTGTAGCGGACGTGAAAGTGCCTATTCGAGTTGTCAATCAGTGCTGATATTCAGAGCGGAAGGCGTATCAATGATTCATTTATTGCTGCAACGATAATGGGTCTCGCAAGGATGCATTTCTGGGTTTGAAAAAGTGAAACGGAAATCGTTACGCGCATGAGACTGAACAAGGTTATCTTGGGGATGCTGAACAACAAGGACGTCGACGAATTATCACTATATAGAATGGTAACTGACTAAGGCGCAAACGTAGTGTGCGCTATTTGAAATGAACAAGAAAGAGATACTGCATGCTGGCAGACGAAACACAGACTCTAAAGTGTTGATTGCAATAAGTAGCTGAAGTGTTGAAGCTGATGGTGCATCTTTCCGTTCTCAAGATGACAGGTGGAATCCGATGAGGATGAAACTGATGATTTGGAAAAAGCAGTTAGAAAACTTAGGCTCGATTTGCGGCTACCAAAAAGACTGAGCTGTTCAACTCATATACTGCAGCTGGTGCTGGCGAGTGGCCCGAAGGCAGCCGGATGTCGTACTGAGGTTGATGCACTAGTTAGAGTCGTACGGAGATTCAGGATAACATAGACAGCGACTGAATGGCTCCATTTAAGGTCCTGTTGATTTAATTCGAACGGTTTAGTAGTGGTTACTGACTCATAGATCATATTTCTAAAAATCGACAAAAATGCAGACAGATTCGTTCACGCAAAGCATGTGATGGAGAGAGGAAGGAAGATTCATCTTCTCCTACCTCTTCAAGGAAATGTGATTCATGTACGCATTCACTTGGCTACTGATATATGTTCTGTCGCGAAAAAAATGTCCCAGTCTCACTTTCTGTTGTGCGATATATTTTCCAACTGTCACATTTCATGCTAGTGCGATCCATTAAAGGTCAAGTGACATCAATGTTTCAGCTGTTTTTAATTTCGACCTTTGACACATTGTCTTCTTGCTACGTTCATTTTCTATACTTTCGAAAATCTGCAGCTCTTCATTTGCAAGTCGGCCTCATGCGAAGATTGGAAGGTGGCTGTTTAGTTGATCAGAAGATATGGCAGAAGCTTTCAGGGTTTTCGACGGACGCAAAAGAAGCGTAAACAATCTACCATAGCGACCTCAACCCACTGACGATTTCATCCACTTGGGTTCCAATAAAGGAAGCGCTTCTTTTGTTCTGGAGCTTGTTTCGGTGATTTTTTGAATCTTTTCAGCCAATGGTCACACTATTGTTCCGGCTTTTATTTGTTCTAATCATTAATGATGTTACTTCTCCCCTCTTTTTTGTATCACTAAGACCCAAATGTACGGGAACGAATTTAGTATTGCACTTCTAGGGCCAAAATACCTGGTATAGTATTTTACCAGGCCCTAAACTGTAGGTACACTTTAAGTACAGTACGCTAGGTGTTTGAGAAGGTGGCGGAAGTAAAGTCTTATACCGTTTTAAAGAGAGAAATACAGTACTATACTGGAGATTTTGGTACAATGACATCACCACTCTCAAATGAAGTGAAAGCTTGTAGGCACTCCTTGATGTTTTCAGCTGCACAACCCAGGCGGATTTTTGACGACTCGTTTCCAGGTGTCTTCATTTCATTGCCTTGTGGGAGATCACTGTTATGTCTGTCGGTTCATCCCTTCTTGCATCGCTTTGCTTTCAAGGTGACGCATTTGTCGCCTCTTTGAAAGTGATGTGTTACCATTAACAGTTGGCCATTTTCTATAACACCTGACGCATTACCTGGACACAAATGAAGTGACCTATTCATGGGATGGTAATGATCAAAACTATGCAAAGAATTGTGACGCAGGTGTAAATCGCGATGAATTGCGATGATCCGAAAAGCCTTCAACATGAAGCCGATACAATGAAAAGAGTAGCTTTCTTCGGAATCGCTGTCTCAACAGTTGCGACTATCACAGCGATCATTGCGATACCTATGCTATACAACTATATGCACCATATTCAATCCTCTCTGGAACTTGAAGTCGATTATTGTCAATTGAGGACCGGTGGACTTTTCGAAGAATTCGAGAAGGTGACGCATATTTAAATCTCATTCACTTAATTAGAAATTACAGAAATTATTTTAATGCGATATGCGAGTATCGGTTCCATATTCTTTAGGCGAATTTATACCTGCATATGGCATTATGTGAAGGACATTTCTGCCTAGATATAAGGTCCATCTGCGATCTTAGCAGTCGAAAAATTTATACGACCACTAAAATTATTTCAACCTCACCTAGCTCTTATGAATTGTTGACCACTCACAAAAGTTGCTGATATGGCAAATTGAAGTGTTCATCTCTTCAGCTTCTATGACGGGATTATTCGTTTGTCACGACTTGGTTTGAGACAGCTGACACACAGAGAAAGTTGCCAATTGATTGATCATGTTCTTTGTTTGAGAATAGCCTCAGGGCACTTCTAAAAGCACAAATGAGATATGTTGGAACTAATTCCCGAATTTGTAAGTACTTCTACCGTGATCAATAAGGATTCTCTAAGCGATCACATCGCTGTATTTCTTATCACTCCAAACTTAAGATCAAATATTTTCATATCAAAACGCCTTTGTCTGATGAGAAGAAGAAAGATGAAAGTAAGACGCTTAAACTTCAAATGATTCATAAAGAAGTTCTCAATTTTCAGTATCAATAATACCTAATGATCGATAAAAAGATGCGCGGAATAAATAAAAACTGCCCACATGAAAGCTTAAAAAGTGATCGCTCTATCCCAATTAAGGCGGAATATTTCCCGACGAGAAGCTTTGAACCTCAATGGCTGAAAATAGATAGAAAGGGATGAGATGGGACCACTTTGTTTCCTCGTTTGGCGCTCTAATTGTTAGCCAATGACGTCACTGCCCTCAGGTGCAATCTTTAAAAGGAGTTCGAAGTCGACTAAAACGCTCAACGTTGCGTCGCCATGTTGGAATTGTTGGACGTCGTGCCAAAGCGGCACGAGCACATGGCGCTACATCGTACAGCGATGACGAAGGTGGTTACTACGGTGGGGATTACGGTCAAAATAGTCAGAATGCTGCTGGTATTGGAGAATTCGGTGGATCACCGGGCAGTGCGGCAGTTGAAGGTGGTCTTGAAGCTCTGGGTGGAGTCGGCTCTGGCGGTGGAATTGGTGGCGAGGTGAATACTGCCTCGGACCATTGTTGCAGTTGTGGAGTAGGTGCTGCAGGTCCTCCTGGTCCACCTGGTGCAGATGGAAAAGATGGTTTGTTATAAGTGTTTTCAACAGTTTTTGCAAAACATTGGACGAAATCTAATAGCTCATCGCTAAGGGCATTCGTACACTTAGTGCTTGAGGCAGCGCTCCTTTGCTGCATATCGAAAAATAGGTGATTATGGTTTATATGCAAGTGAATGTGGCAAGTGGCAAAATTGCAAGCTCTTCTCTTGTCGTAGACGGGAAATGCAAGCAAATGAGAGGCTAATATTAGCTGACTGATGCGAAAGCTTGCATAATCAGATATTCAAATCAAGATTCAGCTCGAGTGGGACTGATGCTAGCTGGAAATAACTTTATTCGTTTTAAAACAATGCATTTATCTTCAATATCCAGAGTAGTTTTACAGATAATCCGACCTTGAGAGCACATTTAGTCTCTTAGAGGCACCTTGAAAGCACTTGAAAGCGTCTCTTTCCTAAGGAATCGCGAAGAATTTTCAGGAAGAGATGGTGAGCCGGGTGCTAATGGACCACCTGGGAAAGACGCCGAACCAAGCTCTCTTCCGTCGCAAACCGATTTCTGCTTCGACTGTCCTGAAGCACCAGCCGGGCCTCCTGGAAATCCTGGCCCACAGGGGCCTCCTGGGATGCCTGGGATGAAAGGAGAAGATGGGAAGAATGGAAATCCAGGTGCACCGGGTCCAGCTGGGCCCATGGGACCCATGGGTCTACCTGGTCTAGTCGGACCGAAGGGGCCACCAGGACCTCCAGGTATCGTAAACGAACTTCCTCCGGAACAGGGACCACCTGGACCTCCAGGGCCACCTGGGCCTCCCGGACTAGACGGGCCTCCAGGACCTGACGGATTGCCGGGTCCAGTGGGACTGCCAGGACCTCCTGGCGATGCAGGAAAGACTGGCCCACCAGGCAATGATGGGCCTGATGGGGAGAAAGGAATTGCAGGAGAGCAAGGAGCGCAAGGCGCATGTGACCACTGTCCACCACCTCGAACAGCACCGGGTTATTAACGCCACAGCTCTCTATAATTGCGAACGGTTGTCTTCTAAAATATTGTATTTTATTGTCATGACTTCCAAGATGTTTGTATGTTGATGGAAAAGGAACTTGTAACAATGCATTTTTCATTTTTGAATCGTAATTCAGCTAATAGCTAAAATGTGTGCACAATTGTGAATGCTCAAAAGTTGGAAGGGTTGAAAATCAAGTTGAGAGGCGATGCAAAAATAATCGCCCGAAAATTGACCACAAAAATCCAAGGAAATAATGAATAGCGTTGACTTGTAGCACGAAAAAAGTAAAAAAAAAATTAAAATTAAAACACCTGTTTTTTGAATTTCTTATGCTCATAATCGAGATTTCAACACAACAAAAATGATTCACGAAGAGTGAAGAGAATATACTCACATAAAGGCGTTCAGATTGTTTACAAGTCTTTGTTTTGTTGTTATTCCCTTCGCATAAGCGTACCTAAATGCTTCAGAATTTTTTCTTTTCACCGATGCATCAATGACATCTTTTCATATGAAGGTTGCATTGTTATGATCATAAAAGAAGTGCCACTGTGATTTCGATCCACAGCCTAAATGTAATAATGAGCCTTCCATTGTCCTTTCACTCGCATCGCTCCTCCACCTTCATCACTCTTTCCGTTCCTCTGCTATCAACTTCTGTATGGAACGGCAACATATGAGTATGTTCAGAAAATAGTAACACTGCAAAGAGATTGAACAGGACGACATTCGTCTATGAATATT
>JAARMF010001635.1:12460-24908 GCA_022844705.1 Toxascaris leonina
GGGAGAGGAATTCTTAACTCCGCAGTTACAACCTTCACGATCATACTTCTCAGTTGTCGACATTCTCTCAATCAGTATTCAAATGAAAAAACTTCACCATCTTTAAAAGTACAACTTTTTTATAATCTCGACTCATCAAACAAAGTGCAACGATAATTTCACAATCACATGCTACACTTTGATATCTAGTGCAAAATTAACTACTACTCTTCAACTGACCAACTAACAAACCAAGTAAAAAAAAAATTTCTATAAAACGCTTAAAGACGCGTTACTGTTGTACTTATTAAAAGCACTTAATAATAAAAAAAAATTACCACAACGATTCATCATTTACATTTGTTCATATCAAATGTTAGTCG
Organism: Toxascaris leonina; assembly: GCA_022844705.1. Classification (NCBI taxonomy): domain Eukaryota; kingdom Metazoa; phylum Nematoda; class Chromadorea; order Rhabditida; family Ascarididae; genus Toxascaris; species Toxascaris leonina. The sequence goes on from JAARMF010001635.1 coordinate 12,823, forward strand.
TTTGCGAGGTTTAAAAGTTTTGAACCTAGCAATAAGTAACGATAGAAGGTGAAGAAAAGATGCTAATATTCGTTTGAAGAATGCCGAATATATTCGTCAACTAGCCACGCAATGAGAGAGTATTCTTTCAAATTCTATTCATCGTAATTAATCATTGCGAAGAGTGTTAGCTAACGCAACTAATTACGCGCATTGTAGAGCATAAGCTAATGAACTTTAATTAGCTAATAAAGGTCAGCAGAGTTTATGATCACATGATGACGTGTCAACAACAATTGGCATTGCTCCATTTCGTTGAGAGATTACTCGTGCTGTTTTTTTTTTTAAATCATTATAGATGGCTTTTGGGAATATTTATTATAATAAGCATTTTGTGTCACTACCACTGGTTGATGCCACTCCTCACCCCTCCCCTGAGCCCCGTGACGTGAATTTAATTTTTTTGAGTGCTTGAGGATGCAATGTCCCGTTTTATTGACGTACAGAAAGCGATATGTAGCCGTAATTGAAAAAAGATGGTGAATGAGTTAACATGATGTCAATAGAGTAGGATGAGGGGATATAAGAAAGTATGGGAGTAGCGGTTGAGGGAATATGGGATAGCGGCAAACGTTCATCTGAAACATCGCTCTTCCTTATAATAGGTTAAATGATATACGTCGGATGTCATTCTCCATTCACGTGGTTGGCTTCCTTTGTGATATCGAGTAAATCACCTGATCATGGATCAAATTCATGAACAGCATATTGGAAATTTGGACTGCCTTCTGATACAAATTAAGCCTTGGGGGCATATTTTCGAAAATTGTTAGGGTCAACACTCATAATCTCGAGGGAATGTCGTTTCACCGTTTTTCTCCTATAATGGGAGGAGGGGGTCAGGAGGGGGAGGGGGGGGGGGCAAGCCACCAAATTGTCATCTTAGTTTCCTGTTGAAATGATAGAGAGAAAATAGAAAGCCTAGTTTTCGCAAGGTCGAATATTTCTCTAAAATTGAGCATTCTATTACCGATTCGATTTCACCATGCTGTTTTCTTCAGCTACATTCCTATCAAGATTTTAATGTTGAGATAAGTTTATCGTGATTGCTACCTTGATACCTGAGTGTATGCACTACACCTCTGGCTACCTCGTCTATACTCATACCTGATTATTTCCGATGTACAATGATATTCTCTCCATTGCGCTGCATTGTTCCTTCTGCAGTAAAATTTCCTCACCATATTTCTCTGCTGCGCTTTTGTTCCATCTAATTTGCGTCCCAATTTGCGTCATACAGTTACCGCATGTCTTTGCGACAGTATTGAGAATATTTTCTGTCCGTGAACGAGAGCTCTACCGTTCGTTCCAACATCCCTCAAAGAGATAGTGGTGCTCATGAGTTCTACCTCGAGAGGACACCATCAGCTTTCGCTGACGACGGCAATGAATGGGAACGGAAAGGAGGCTCGGGTTGAGAATATCTGATAGCGAGATTTTTTTTTGGAAGGGGGGGGGGGGTGGGGGGATGGAGGAATATGGGCGCAGTACGTCTTCATGATTCGGAACTGTTGGGTTGCCTTTGTATGATGGTGTTAAAATGGGAAGTGAAATAACGGTAAACTCCGAATACTGTTCCATATCCTTCAATGAGTGTGTGCAATGTCCTCTAATGATGTCAGAGCTCAACACATCGATTCGAAGAAAGCATTCAACCCTTTTTATCCATATTTGTTTGGGAAATATATCCGACCCTAGTGTGGACAACGTTCCGCCTCAAAATTTCCGAACACAACGCCAAGTAACTTTATACACCAAACGCAGCTTTAGCGCCCATTAAGCTGTAGGAAGAGTTCGAGCAGCTTCATTGAAATTGCTGAAAACTATCCGCGAAGTCAATCATTGCTGCAACTATGCTAGATTGTTTTTTCGCAACATTCCCACATCATACATTCACAAGAAGCAGATAGAGCATAAGCCACTAAGCAATAAATAGATGAATAGCGTACAGTTTCATTCATTACCGAAAAGAAAAATACACTTCAAAGAACTTATAAACGATTTACAATAATGCTTCATCAAAAGACTTTTAAGAAGTTGTTGAATCATATGGAAATTGCAAAGAGAAAATAAGAGAATCGCATAATCACGTCGGAAAGTTTTAATCATTTTATAAAGCTATTACTCGTATTAAGAAGAGATCAGAAAATATTAGCACAATAAGATGCGTTCATTGAAAAGTGGCAATAGTCTATTATTGGTGAATATGCGTCAAAACTCTAAAATATATGGGATTCAAGCATTTCTTCTACCAATTCCCTTCACCTCTCCCCACCCTCCCCCTCTTCTCATAATTCTCCATAGTTTTATTTTCAGTAATTATGACCCCATCACGAGCAAATGAGTATCAATTGATAATCTGAGGTCTTTCTGATGCTTTCTCATTGGTGATAAGATTAAAGACATGTGAAAATTTTCGCTCAACTCCATGCAAAGCGACGATAACGATCGCCGCTGGCAATACGATTGTATTGGTGAGGAAATCGTTCACACTGTTTCAAGAATTCCTCTCCAATTATTTCGTTCACTCTTCCTGCTTCCTTCTCGTTTCCCCCACCCCACCCTCCCCCCCCTCGCCACCCTTTCCACTTCCCTGTCTTTGGTTTTTATTCAACCGCCATCGATATGCTTTTAAATGGTAAGCGTTTATGGTACTGCCGCCTTACGCTCCATGATATTGTCATATGTGGAGCGTATGACAAAAAATGATGTTCCCATTTCCGTCAACAATAATAAAAAGTTGTGAATTTTGTTTATCTAAAGGTAAAAAAATTTATGACGCATATTCCCCTCTTTTCCTTCAGGAATTCAAATGCTATAGCAAAAGAATCTAAGCGATGTAAGCGGAATACAAAAACATAAAGCGATTGTATGACTATCACAACGAGACAACTATTAGAGATCATAAGAGACGATTATCAATATTGAGACTAGTGGACCACAACGATAGATTGAATTATTGACGAATTGATGTTTCATTTATTGCTATCGATTTGATGCTATCGATTGCTATCATTAAGCCGATTCCCGATCTATTCGAGTCTATATCGAGCGGCGAATTACGAATAGATAACCTTGAGTGGTTCGATTAGAAAATCTTCACGAAATGCACTTCGCATATGCTGTAAAATAACTTGGAATTTTGCAATTTTACGGCAAAAGAATATTAATTATTAAAAAAAAATTCGTCGAAAATATAACTTAGCGATCTAGAAATAAATGCATGACCTGTCAATTTTGGTCGTTGACCTTAGTATGATGAGTTTTGAAGCGAACACAGAATTGCTTATAGATGAAGCTTGTTGGTCTCTCTTAAACTAAAAATAGTGTTTGTTTGAAATTTGAAACAAGCTTTAAAGAATTTCTTCTTTTTTTTTTCATCCCTACGACGTTAACGTATGTCTTAAAAGGGGCAATTTCAATCGAAGTGTCTTATATCTCCATCTACAATCGTGTGTAATTACTAACTGCGAAATGCAAGTGCAAATGACATTTGCCAAGTTTGCTTACAATGCTATCAAAGATTTCTTTTGTCAATAAGTCTTCATTTCTATACACCGTATAACGAACAAATGAGCAACAATTCAATTGTTTTACTATATAAAGTACGCTCCTATTCATAGATGTATACCTATCATCTCTAACCGAAAATAAATGAGTTTGATTGTTTATGATATAATATCTATGACATGACGAGATTTATTCCAATAATGTAATTCTTGTTGTCTTTTCTTCGGGAGTATTCCCAGGTTATTTTCGAGCATTTCGAGGGAATTTTCGAAATTGCAGTAGCAATCTTTTTGAGGCAATGTATAAAAGCCTTGATCTTTCGTTCGCCAAGTCGTTAGCCTTCCCCACTTCTACCTTAGCATTCGCATACCTTTGTATAGGTACAGAGCATGTGCCCATATTCGAATGAAAAATTTTTTTTGTGGGAATGGAACAGCCGCATCGTTGGTGATGNCCCCCCCCCCTCTCTCCCCTCTCCCAAAACTAGATACTGTACAGATGATAATTAAAGAGTTGAAATATAAGCGTACCTTAAGAATTGGTATGCACGCCAAAACGATATCCTGTGTGGAATTTTGATAGGTGTTCATTTTCGAATTTCGCCTCAAAACTGGAAGTCTATAGACGACTGGTTCGCATGCGAAATGCGCCGCTGATGCAATATGTGCAGGAATATCGCATAAACATCGCACTTCATTGAGTACTATTGGAATACGCTGAAAATTTCTCGCATGCGAGAATATCGCCTTAACTTCACCTCATAATTGGATATTTAATTAATAACTTTGCTACATATAAGTGCTTCGAAATTTTATAAAATCTTTCATAGTAGTTTAGCGCTATTTACTTATTTATTTATTCGGCTATTAATTTGTTCATCTCTTTATTTATTTATTTATTTATTTATTTATTTATTTAATCATCTACTCATTTATTTATTTGTTTATTTAATTATTTATTTACTTATTTCCCAGTTTATTCATTTCGTGTCCTGTGGTAGGCCGACACACAGACGTATGTGAGCATGAACAGTGAGAAGAAGAAAAACGTTAGCAGAAGTATTCACTTACTTCATTTACTTCGAACTGAAAAATTGGTTCCGGTAGTTAATCGAAATTTTTTTCTCGTTTCCCAATCACATAAATCTGATAAAGTCACGCATAGGGACATTTAATGACTCAAAGTTAATTGAATTGACTATAATTGAGCAAATATACAGCAATGTGTTTATTCACGCCCGAGATAATTATTAATGAACGCATATAACTATAATAATGCTCCATTGCGATTCGACTGTGATTAAATACTACTCGCAGAGCGCTTAAAAAAGTCAGATGATTAATACCTATCGTTGAAATTCGAATCAAATTGCTCGTCTTGATTACTACCGTAAGATGAGCGGAGTTATAAAGTTTGTGAAATTGGTGTGAAAAGGGATGACACCGAAGTGTCAATCTAATGGTCGAAACAGTCGTTATGACGGGGCCAAAAAGCAGATGAAGTAATAGAAATGGTGAAAGGAGAGCTTCTGTTCGAAGGCGAGATTTCATCCGGGGCATGAACAACCCATTCGGATAGGTCAGTGAAAGCGGATTTATTCATACGATGGTGAGGGCTTATTCCCACCCCTCTACACTTATGGACCGGTTCCTGGACGAATCGATTCGATAGCACGTCATCAGCATGAAACGCGTACAGGAAAATCACCCGTTAATTGGAGGATGGCAAAACATGCGTGAACGTAGTCCTCCAAATTCTCCTTCCAATAATGGAACTAAATTAGGGAGGCATATCTCATGCACCTTTTGAACCCTTCTATAAACGGATGGGTGGAGATGTCCTCACTCTATAATCTTTTCCTTCCTATGGCGCCTTAATACCAACTTTTTGTTTCAATACATATTTTCTCGACTTGTTTGTCCATTTTCCTAACTTATTCAGTATTGGGTAACTTTGGAACACGGGTACATATGCTCAAATATCTATGTAAAAATGATTCCTTACAGTCCTCTTGCTACAATCATGGCTCAATGGACCGAAACATCATTATAAACATCGCTATCTAATTTGGCGCGTTCCGCGGCTCACAACATCAACAGACAGTCGTGCTATATATATATATGGCGCATCTTAATTATTCTGAAATTCCTCAATCGATACAACTTTTTTCTCTGGCGATGTTTGGCGCATATTCGCAGATGCCTACATGTTTCATGGCGTATTTAGCCCATATTTGCCTTAAGGAGAACGTTTTCCTTGCAGTGGTTTTTAGTCGAATACAACGTTGATCGTAAGGGGTGAATATAGACACTTATGCATTGTTTACAACTGTGGTATCCGATCAACTTTAATGAGTTGCTTCGAGATACTCAATTCAGAAGGGGGAGGGGAGGAGCGAACATGTTTAGAGTTTAGGAATTTTTCCATTTTGTCTTCACTATATTCAGCAGTCTCAACTTCAGCAAGCGAAATCTACTTACCAGTAGTCAATGAGAACGAAAATTGGTTGCATTGATTAATGCGGAAAGATGTTTCTACTTCGCGAATCTCTATTGAAACTGCAGATGAACTCCGGAGAAAACGCTCCGAGGTGACTGGTCGAATATGGCTGCCTTGAGATAGGCAAACGAAAAAACAATGACTGCGCTGCATTACCGATGTAATATGTTTCTTAGGCGCATAGTAATAATATGTATTACGATTGTTTGTTGCTGTAGGTCTTGGGATGCGCCGAATCAGATGAAGATGTTCGTAGTGAGGTTTTGGCTCTTTGAGCCGTGATCACAATATCAACCCTCAAACTTGGATAATTAAGCCACTTTCCAAGTTTGATTACCCAAGTTTGAGAGTTGTTCCTACGATTACGGCTCAATGAGCCGAGACATCAATATAGACACCTCTACCTGGTTCGGCGCATCCTAAAGTTTATAGAACAAACAATCGTTACAAGTAATATAAACAGATAGGATAATAAATGCCGAACCATTTCATCATAATTTTCGACGTGTGAAAATGGACACACGGCTCGTTCCTCATACTCGAGTTGTATCCTTTTCATGCTTCTTAGCGGTGCTTTCATACCGCATAGTGGTCGAAAAGTCGGTGATATTTGCCGGCCTTCTCTAATTTTTTCCTCCTCTGGTAAAATCATTTGCCTGAAAATCGTTTATTCCACCCGGCAATGTCTTGGAGCTGAAAAAGAATTTCCTATCAAAACAGAAAATAAGGAATTCACATTACTATTATCGCTGGAATCCAGTAGTTATAGGATTCAACCTTGGGAATGACGGTGTTGCTCAAGCGCCGATTACTAACAAAGCAAGGCTGAATGGAAAGTTTTCCGCAAAAGAACTTTTCTTGTGGAAGTGAGCTTTCCTTCTACCCTATACGGCATTAAGCATGGAGTAATTTTCGCACCTATGGCTAGCCGTATGTCAGTAACTCGCTTAAAACGCCTAATTTGGGTCACGGTTAAGTTCTAACGGGGAGCCAAATAACGCAAACCATAGGCATCAAAATATTCTCGGTTGGAGCGCTTGCAATTTATGCTTCTTGGCTCCGGCTGGAATAGACACAAACATGCACCTACCGACACAGACAGATGAGTGCCACATAGGTCAAATGTCATATTGGCGAAGGATTACTGACAACTGTCACTCATGAAGTTTGTAAACAATGAAAAATAAATAAACAAAAGGGAATCTCAGAAAGTTCCTTGCCGAGCGAATGAAATGAAAAAGAAAATAAACGAACGAAAAGTTGGTTCCTTTTCATAGTCTATAGATATCTCGACTAACGATGCTATAAATTAACTAGGCGTTAAAATGTAACGCATCGGCTTTTTAGTGTATTTTCGTGCGCCAATTTATTTTACCCTCGCATGACTTCTTGATCGAGAAATGTCGGTGCACAGCAGTTGGCGTCGCTTTATCATATATATATCACTTTCAAATGTCATTTTTCATGGGCGTTGAATTGTCTGTCCAATTACACTTATTTATTTAAGCGCCCTTGAACGTGGTGGCTGAGAAATATTGGCACAGAGCAGTTGGCATTATTCTACCAAATTATACCACTTTTTAACGCTACTCTTGACCGTTCAGCGTTCTTCCGGTAGTTAGGAAACGTTTCGAGTTCATAACCTCTCATAAACTTATCATCAAATCTCGAGCAAAAAGTGGAACTTTTTGGCGAAGCTCGTGCTGAATTTATGAAGTAAACGAAATCTGGACCTCAGGCTAAACCTCGGACACTTTTTTCAAAATTTTCCCGAAAAATACAACGTTCTTATTAAACTTATTAAACTATGATTCTTATCGAAGGTTTTCATGTTATGAATGTGATGCGCTGTAAACAGTTTCAGTCGATGATATGGGCACGCAAATTGCCATTTCCAATTCTCATTGCATAAATGCGAGTGAATAACACTTACAGTGGACTCATCGGTGAATCACTCTCTGTAGCATTAAGGAATGCTCGTCCAAACTTTAGTATATCTTGATCGTCAATTAGAGGTGTACTTTCTTCAAACAACGATACACCACTCCACACAACGTTCGCCGTACTCTCGACCACCTAAGCAGCATTCATTTTTCTATGTTTTTTTGTTTGGTTGTGTTTGGCGAGCAAAGAATTGCCAGAGACAAATAAAGGAGGATTGACGAAAATACAATCTACGGCAATAATTCCCTCAATCGAATGCCATAGCTCTCAGTCAATATTGCTTTCACTCTTCGGAATGTGTTGATTCACTCAACAAGAGAAAGCGCCTCGCGAGGAAAGTTGCAAACGATATTCGAAAATATCAAAAACTTATTGTTATTCGTGATAGGTAATCCAAAAAAAAGCAAATTATCAAGTCAAAACTAGGTGTTATCACGATTCGATTATCCCGTGTTAAGTTGTCATCGCATCTGACAAGTCGTCGATCTCATAAGTCATACTTTCGCTGCCTTCAGATAATTTCGCATTTGCGAATTCATCAATCACTTTATGTGCGTTATCGCATAAACGGCTATAAGATGAATGAATTTGAAGTGGTTCATGAAGAAATATCATCACGAAAGTGAGCGCATTGAATAACCGATGGACGGCACTTCTTTACAGTAGTTCAAAAACGAGAAATTTTTACTTCTTTTCGCCGACTTTCAGGGATTTTTCTGCCGAACTTTCAAATCTTCCCTCTAGTTGTATGAATTTGCGATTGAGGCAATTTCTAGGCAAGATATTGGACGAAAAGAACTGTAGAAATATGTCATCATTTGTTGGAAGGTGAAATGTTTGAGCTGGAGTGTATTCCTCCCCTTAGACAGAATGAATTTCTCTTCAAGCAATAGGCTTTGACGATTGACCTGTCAGCATGATATTGATGCATAAGCAACACTTTTTACGCAGCGTAAAGAATCTTCTAGTTGGAAATGCCCTAAGTGTTCATTAGCATATGTTGTCATCACTGAGAAACAGGCCTATAAGTCCACATAAAGGCCTCCAAATCGTTCCAACTTTTGGGCGAATAGCTGTGGCCACCTAGAGCCGGTTCGATCTCTTTTGAAGTGGTCTGCACCACAGCCAAGCATACCACCAATGGTCGGTTTATAAAATGCTCAGAGATGAATGGTGAGACAGATTATACGGCGTAAAACAAATGCCGGCGCCAATTTTCCATGAGTACTGAAAGACATCGTTGCATGCCCTGCTAACTCTATTCATCCCAGTAAATTCCCAATAGCTGTCGGTGTCGGTTGGCGGTTGCTGAGCGGTAGTGTTTCCTGCCGCTCAGCTCGACGTGGTGGAAAGGTCGCGAAAGGGCCGTCAGATATGACGGTCGCCTGCGAATATGCAGAATAAGCAGGCGTGAACCAATCGACAGCGAAATTCATCAGGGTGTGACTGGGGTTGGCGGTGGCGCGCCAACACTTAAAAAATGGTCACATTACCCAATGACGGTTTCGCATCACGGCGAGTATGATCCGCTGAAAAAGATCGCAGCCCCTGCTGCCTTGCAGGTACTTCGTGGAAGAAGAATGGCTAGGAGAAGGAAACCCCGAATAACAGAAACCTACGTCACCAGCAGGCCGGCTGCCAGGCGATGTACTACTGGCCGCAGCAATATGGAAAGCAGGAACGCGGCAGACCGCCAACAAGATGGAGTTTCGACTTCTACATGGCACTTCTAGGGCGCAGCGAGTTCAGGATCGAGAGAGATGGAAAAATTGCCAGCTGCATCGATGGAGACAACGACGAAATCGATGAAATCACAGCTGTTCAATGTGATCAATGTGATCATTTGTAAGCGGTGAAGGGCCTGCTCGCTTGGCCAGCGAGGTGGCGACACTTATTGGCTACAACAATGCAAAACCACGGGTCTCAGTACCCTAATGGAAGCGCATTGTGACCGTCAGCGTCATCGACGCTCGATAGTCCGGTCAATCAAGTGATCAAGTGAAGTGGCAGCCGTCTGTCTATGCCGACTCTGAATGCACCAATTTGGCTGCTTTAATCCGGCGCAATTTCGAAAAGTTTCGACATACGATCTTACATGGTTTATTACTACATATGTGATGGATATGATGGCATATTTTAGGATTTAAAAGGGTAGTCGGATTTCAGGCTGCAACTACAAGTGAGGCATTTTACGACTCCTTCGGCTTCGCAACAAGAGCATCTATGACTATCGAGCACTGAACAAATGATAATTAATGCCTCTGAAAACGTTGACTTTTTGCACACGTTTACTTATAGATATTGATGGTCATACGCAAATGTGCCCTCAGGCGAATCTTTACACGAATTCATAGTTGGCGGAAATGAACATATAGGAGATTACGGTGGGCGATACAACACTTACCATAATCAGAAACAATCTGAAGAACATTACAGTAGTATCGTAATGATTGAACACTTGAGACTTGCGAGAGGATATAAATTATTGTCGTTGATTGGTTTTTGTCGAGTTTCAGTAGCGTGCACAAGTCGAATACATCTGTAGAAAAAAAATTTTTTGCAATTAAATGGAAGCAATCGTAATCACTTTCAACCACTTTCGGCTTATCGAGAATCGATAGCGATTTATGATGCGAACGATTGTAGGACTACGAGAAGCAATGAGAGGCTCGAGCAATGGGAGGCGTAGTGGCTCGAATAGCTGGAGACCTGGTACAAGCGATATATGTATACTCTTAGGAATCGTTGAGACAATAACACCTATTCGAAGTACATACAATAAGAGTAGATTTCTCAGGTATACCAGGTATATTCCACTCGTTATGGAATCATGAATGGAGCTAAAAGGAAATGAATACAGCTACTAAATTGGTAGAAAAGGTGCTGCTCGTGCCTATGTGACATTCAGTAATAGGGCGCATGTAACCGATCACCTAGTTGATGCGAAAGGACAGAATGTCAAGAGTCACTGTTTAGGTCGTTAGATGATGTAACGGAAATCCTACGATCGTTTGACGCGTGTATTTTATCTGATCAGCCGTCTGTCTGTTCTCTGAAATGACGTTTATAAAAATATCTTCAAAACATAGGTCATATAAGAGGAAGAGCGACATAGTTCACAAGTACAAGGATTGCAAGTGCTTAATGGTGACTATAGATGTTGATGTCATGCCACTGCACACATTTCCATCGAAACACTCCGGAAATCCAAGTTCTTCATAGAGCATTGAAAAACATCCACGTAGCGCCAATTTCTGACGTCTTTATTCCTCGATAGAGGCCACTTTCGTATACCAGAGAAAGAGTTACAAACAATCTATGATGCCATTATCGGCCCGAATGCAACCTTATGCAACCTTTAACCTTGACTTGACCTCTGCGGTAACTTTGCTTTACAAATTTCCGTCATCAAATGGTGTAATTATCTCTAGCTGCTGTTTCTCACACCATGCTGACCTATGCCGCGGAATGATCTATCGAAAGCTAAGGCCATTTCTCAGCTATAGAAATCATTGATTGACTTCAGCAGCTCTAAAATTGCAACAGTTCCGTCGAAACTCAGTAAGACGTCAAGAGGGCCGATTCAACATCATTCAGCATCTTTCCCGCTTTAAAATGGAACTCAAAAATGCCTTTTTACATAGTCGTGAAAACTTGGCTATTCAACGCCGCATATTGCAAGAATATTGCACACCTACCGCATTTGAGCTTGCTTATCCATTTGTTTCACGTAGCGAACTTATTGCCATTGCCTGAGTGAAGAAATTTGCGAGTTCTATCACATCCGAGGCGACAAACCATTTAACTCTTCTTCATATTTCAAAAGTAGAGGGGAAAACTTGTAAACGTTTTGCAACATTCAACTTTTTAAAATGTGGCATTTGGTCTGTGGAAAAATCGAAGAAGAAATATAAGGAAGTTCAATCAGTTTCATCACAGAAGGAATATGCTGCACATTTTGGCTCGTAATGCATTATGCTAATTCATCACTTGAGAGAGCGGAAAAGCGCAGATCGTGTTATGCGTCTTGGTACATTTACATTTCAGCACTTGCGCACAACAAGTCCAAGGTAGGGGGGGGGGGGGGGGGGGGG
>JAARMF010001636.1:18714-29073 GCA_022844705.1 Toxascaris leonina
CTCCCCTCTCAGCTTCCAATTTCAGTGGATGGTTGTAAAGAGTGATATATTCAGCGTCGTAGAATTAGTAAAATCGCAAATTTTGGGTTATAAATAATTTTGTTGGGTTTTTCTTCGGAATAAGGGAGGTAGGAGGAAAAGGGTGGAGTGGGGGAGGGATGGGGGAGGGGGGAGGGGGAATAGTCGAGTGCAGAATTAGTTGCTGAACTAACTCAAATGAAATAATTACACCTAATTCAATAAATATCAAACGTATTATAATGCCCTAATAAAACTAATAAGAGAAGTGCACTTAATACACGAAAAAAAAGGATCCTTATAATAGCTGATGAACTATTGGAAAGATAACAATGAATGTAGCATGAGGATTGAGAAATACGCTTAGTGACAACCGGAAATCGACTAATCGCTGACGTTATTGCCAGAATAAAAAAAAAGAAAAGAAAGAAAAAGAAAAATAGAGCACTTAGAACCGTTGGATAGACGAATAATGATGACAAAACCTCATAAAAGCCAAATATGTAATTTATATACAACGATAGAATTGTATTAAGCAATCGAGATTATAAATGATACACCGGAAATGGGGAATTTCTTTTCTTTTTTTGTTGATGATGATGATTCGACATCGATTATCCTCAATGACGAAAGAAATAATTGATAGAAGTAAATAATGAATAAATAATTATTGAGAAGAAATTTGTCGACGAATAAAAAAAAATCATATTTTTGCTTGTTAATAGCCGCTTAAGCTTATCAACGTTTAGTGCATCCATTAAGATTTATTTAGCAATTATTTTAACTATCTGTAGCAAAATGGTGCTAGAGCAAAACACAGCTCAAAGTCGGATTTATTGACAATATTTGCAATCCTGGGGTGGCGCCACTTATTGACTACAACAATGCATAACCACGGGTCTCAGTACCCTAATGGAAGCGCATTGTGACCGGCAGCGTCATCGACGCTCGATAGTCCGGTCAATCAAGTGATCAATCAAGTGATTTGTAAGGTACCTCAAAAGTGAAATGCAGATGTAATAAGACCGCGAATAATGTTCAAAGCAACAAACGGAAGTACGGTTGAATAAGTTGCATATATATTACTGTATTACTTTAAGGGTCTTTATAGCTATTTAGAAAGTTAGTTCAAGACTGTTGAATATTTCCTCAAAAAAAGAGAACAAAAACGAAAATAAAAATAAAAATAGAACACCAGCTGATTATCGACCTTTAAGGTATCTAAGGTATGAGTAAGGTAAGGTAAACAAAACAACCGATGCATACTTGAATGGAGTAGTTCACAAACGTTTACCACTGACGACTAATTGCATTTTGGTCGAGTTAACGAAAAAAGCAAAACAAAAATCGTTTCGAGATTGGTCCGAAATATACTGGATGCATACCTGTTTCCCTATTTTCAAGCATTCATCGGTAATGTATCAATGATAAGTGATAATGACAAATAGTGATATAACGATAAGTTTTGTTACCTTGTTGTATCAACGATAAGGATCAGTGATAAAGATGCATCGATCAATGAATGCTAATCGCTCTCGGATAGAAATATTTCCTCTTCTTTTAACTTGAGTCATTCTAACAATAAAGCCAAATTGATAGAAATTAGAAGAAAAGATTTCGCCTTAAGAAAATCATTCATAATTCGTTATTTTTTTCGAGAATTTTTTAAAATGACATTTCAAGAAAAAATAAATTCAAATAATATTTATTTCTTAATTAATATTTCTTTCCAATTATTTATTTACTTAATATTCTCTGCCAAAAATTAAACGAATAATAAATAATAAATTAATTATTTATCAATTCAGAAAATTTTCTCAAAAGATTTCCGAAATAATTTCGCGGAAAAAAATGGATTAAAATTTCGACCATCGAAAAAATTACTAAATAAAACTGAATAAAAGGAATTAAAATTACTCTTAATAATAATGAATTCGTATCATAGCGATTATGGGAATTTTATCAATGAATAACACTGAGAAAGAAATAATAACAGATCGATATGAAACGGCGTGGAATTACGACTCAATTATTGCGTTTGTTTTGTTGTTAAAACGTGTGAAAAAATATTCGTTAATTGTTTGTTTACTTGGTTACAGTAATTTCGGAAATATAATGACCTGGAACGTTTATGAAACTTAGAGCCATTGCTAAGTATAAGCTTGCTTCAATTGGTGGTGATATAAGCTAACTTTATCGGTGCAGAAAATCTCTCAAAGAGGCAAAAGAGACCAAAATTGAAAGGCATATGGTTTCTTCAACTATGCAAAGATTCTCTGGAAGAAGTCGGAAAAGGCTCAGAGATTTTATGAAAATTTTCTCAAATTCTATTGAAATTCCGCTAGCAAGCATCAGATAAATACGCATTTATAATATATGCACATATAATTCATAGATAGACAAATGATGTCTGAATCTATTTACACACAGATAAATCACTTCTATTGTCGACTTCTGTTATCTAAAATTTAAATAACTCATAAAATATGTCGAATATTGTCTTTTATTTCAAATTTGTCTATAGTTATTTAAATATAAAATTGCATGTAGAGATTGTTGTTCTCGAAAATCTTTCGAGTGGTTTTGAATGGCAACAAAAAGATGTCCATTATGAGCATGGTAATGTGATCGATCAACCCTCATTATTCGATAGGAATAAAGAATAAGAAGGCGTTTTTATTGAAGACTTTTCCTTCGATATATTCATATGAGGATATTCAAGGTATTCATAGAAATTAGATTGAGATGGTAGAAAAAATATATATAGAGATAATTATTATTCGCAAATAGTCAATATGACTATCGAACTCTCGAAAAATATATCGTCTAAAAAAATGACAAACAGCTCCTATTTATTCGAATGAGAGCTAATCGCTGAGAAAAAAAACAACTCAACTTAAAACTAAATACAAATTAAATAATATTATTAAAATTCGACTTAAATTTTTGAAAAAAATGATAAAATACGACGGGCGTAACATATTCAGATCTATTGATTAAGACAAGTACAAATATGCAACAATACTTTTCAAGCGTAGGAGGGGGGTTGGGATGCGTGATAGATCTTCGGAAAAATCGACGAGAATTGAGCAGGAGGAGGAGGAGGGGGCGACGGGGAGGGGGGGGGGCGGAAAGGATAGAGGATGTAGCCAACTTAATTCATTCACACTTAAATAATTCATATGCTAAATTAAATTGTTCTCTTTTATGAATTTCTTCAAAAGTATATAATAAAAGAATTTAAAATCTCTATAGAATAAAAAATATTTTCTCGTGTAAAACGATAGGCAATATCCACACCACTATATTCTGTCGCCTACGATGAATTCTTTCATGCATTTCAAAATGTGCATTCAATGAATACGTTTCAACGTTTATTAAAGACTTACTCGTAAGCAATAATTTGTATGCAAGTGAACGATGCTCATCATGAAAAGAAAAAAGAATGGAGAGAGAGCAGCAACAAAAAAAAAACTTCGCATGCTTTCATTATTAGCATAATGATGTAATTCATTTTCGTGTCATGCTACGTTCAGATCGTCTATAAAGTTTGCTAGTATTGATGATCTCAATAAATGCTTATGTCCATCCTTTCGGAAGGAATTTCCTATTTCACTTCACTTTTATGAGTCTGTTTTTTTTTTTGGAAAAATATTATGATAGCTTCGTGTCTGCGAATGTCTCCGTCGGTCTTTGTCTGTCGCTGTCTGTCTGTGCCTGTTTCTGTCCGTCTGTGCCATATCTCAGCTCGACAGCAAATCGTATGTGCTAGAATTAAGAAATTTGATGGACATATAACGTACACCACAAGATGGCCTCCTCTAGTATATTTATTTCATATGCAATTATCAACTTGTAGCAGCTCTAGATATTTAAATATATTGAGAAGAGAGAGGGCGAGAGAGAGAAAGAAAGAAAAAAAGAAGGAAAGAGGGAGAGAGATAGCGTGCATTTCTACTTTTTCCACTCGTTTTTTATTCCATCTCATAATTATCTAGCTAAAATCTATTACTTTTTCATAACATATGAGATCGATCAGCCAAATGTGACGAATGAGAAAATGCAAATTGTGCAATTCAATTGACTCATTTTTACAACGTTGCAATATTTGCAATAATTTCCACTCGATATCTAAAGTAAAGCTGGAGGGGATCAGTAGCTCAACAGCAAAGCTTTCGCCTGTTAAGCAAAGAGACCCCGGTTCATCCACCGGTTGATTTCCCGACGGATCAGCCAGATCGCTAACCATCAGGCGTTCCAGAAATCCGGCCATAACAGCCGTATGTGGGTATGGTTGTCAGCTGCATCGATAAGGGAATCGATGAAACTACAGCTGTATTTGTATCTTCGTATATTGTATCTAAAGAAATAATCTCAAGAGATTTTTTGAAATGGGATATCCCTTCCTAATTATTTAGTAATATCCTCATTGAAGGTGGAAATTCGCATGAAAGATTTTTTGAGAATATTTGCAGATGCAATAAGAAAATGAAAATAGCATTGAAATATAATAAAACGGAGATATTTGCTAATACAGAAATGCATCATCGAGTGATTTGACATAGTCATTCATGGGGTGATCACGTCATCTCAAAAAAATTGCATACTTCTATCCGCTCTCTTATCTAAAATAAATAACAATAAAAATAATAATAGTAATAATAATAATAGTAATAATAATGATGACAATAATAATAATAATAATAATAATAATAATAATAATAATAATAATAATAATAATAATAATAATAATAATAATAATAATAATAAAATAATAATAACAATATATATATGAAAAGCTTCTACTACCTCGGATGCCCGTAGTAAACCAACTAAAATATACCAACTAAAACCAAGGACAGCCTTTTCAATTTGGAGAAATATGCTTGAGGATAAGACTGTTAATTTGAAATTAATATGAATGCCGTTTTATATATTAATATACTTAGAGTACAAAGAAGGGTGAACACTGAAATATGAGATTAGTATAGCGAATACCTATATGAAAAACATTTCAATTGATGAATGTCAAGTGCTAATAACGCGATTATCTGAATGTTACTTCAATAAAAATTTCTGAATTTGTCGTTTTTTTCTTCGTAAATGATTTTCTTCTTGTTACACTTGAAAAATCGTATATATAAATATATTGCGTTCAATTTTAATGAATAATTTTTTTTTTCAATTCACTAATAATTCGATTAGTTTTATGTCTAAAAATTGTTTGGAATTTTGCTTCACTAAAATTTTTAGAAAGATATTTGAAAGAAAATAGAAAATATAAAGCGATATATCAAAAATCAAATAGGAAGCCAATAATAATAATATACTATCAATAGTATATTTAGAGCAATAAATACCTTGAAATATTAATAATACGTTCGTATATCTCAATATCGAACGTACAGCTTGAAGCCATTTTGCTTAATCGCAAAATAACCATATTCGTTTCGCATAAATCATATTAGAAACAAGTGCATATACATAGACAAGCATATCTTCACATATCCTCCACCTTGTTCTTCCCACCCTCTCTCCTCCTTCCCTATTCCTTCGCCCTTCTCCCATCCGAAGAAAGATCTTTTGCTTTAGAAGGAAGAACTGTAAGAGAATATTATTGAATAATTTCCTCGTGTATTTTGTGATATAAAACAAAAGAACCCTATCTCGACTCTCAAATGCTATTCTCTCTGCATCTCTTCTAAGCATAGATAGAAAACAATCTGCCTACCTCCCTCCTAATACATTAGAAAAGGCTCTTATCCACTCTCTATACACTCCATGGGTTATTGGAAATCACATACTGAATGGATGAACCTCCCTCCCCCCTCCCCCCCTCCCCCCCCCCCCCCCCCCCCCCCCCCCACCCCCGGCCTCTCTTGCTAAACGAGAGCCTTGTCATGGCGGAGGGACTGGAGCAGTCTAACTAGGCGGTGTTGCCCATCTCTCACCAGAGATATTAGACTGCGACTACGACTCACAAAAGCGCCTTTCGTCTTTCCAGATGGTGGAAAGTATACGTCATGGTCCGCCTAGATATCGGTTTATATGCTTATCCTTCGGCTAAAATCACATCAGCAATGTTGCGAAATGTCCACATAGAGCTAGCTGTCTACCAAAGCCAAGTATAGCACACAGCTGGTTTTCGACTTCTAAGATATCTAAAGTAAGATAATGAGAGAAAATCATCTCATCCCCTCTTATTTCAAAAAATGGTTAAGAGATCTATCATTAGTATTGCTTTATTTGAAAAACGAGTACTTATTTCATCAAAAAAAAAGAGTGCAACAATTTGTGGGCATTTCACCAATTAGTTACTCAAAATAAATCGAAATGAGCAAAAATATCGGCGAATAACGACTTGCATTTTTTTTTTTTTGTTATTTCAACACATAATTGTTGCATAAATTGTCTAAAAATCTATTCATTAGTGAGAAGCGATAGATGAAGACAAAAACAGAGCTCATGATTATGAAGTCAACAAAAAATAAAAAATAAAAAATAAATAGTAAATAATTAACTGAAATTTCATTAATTAAATTGCTACTAATTAAATTTGGGAAAATAAAACTTGAAGTGCAAAATGAATCGAACTATTTCAATTATTATTTCCTATTTCATTTATTTTCTAAATTTCCAAAAGATGTACAGAATAAATAAGATGAATTCGTGGCATTTGCACAATTCGAACTATTGTTTGAAGCAAGAGTGTAGAGGTGAACATCCTATGGCAATATATTACTTTAATTTAATTCAGGTAATAAAAAGGTACAAATGTGCTCAATAAGGAGCGATCAGGCGAGTCCCTAGGTTGCAGATAAGGTGACGACGATCAGTCGGTACGACAACTAGTTGCGAGTGTATCAATGACAACATCCAACAGGGTGTGGCCGAGGGTTGACGATGGCATCCCCAACACTTAAAAAATGCTCACAATACCCAATGACTGCATAATGACAATCCAGTTGATGGCGAATACATTCCGCCGAATGCCTCATAGGTTGTTCGTGAAAGAAGACAGGCTAAGAAATGGAAACTCCGAATAACCAAAAACCTATGTTGCTAGTAGGCTGACCATCAAGCGATTTATTGCCAGCTAAAGCAATAAACTTGCTAGTTGCATTGATGAACGAAACGATGAAATTGATGAAATTACAGCAGTTCAAAGGATCAAAGTATTCATAGATAAGGTGATGTACGGGATCATAGACTATTCAGACATTCGTGACAATTATCTCAATGGATTTCCTTATAGCTATTAATTTTTTGAGAATTGCATCTCTATAGTAGCCAATGATAGCCATTAAGGAATCGCAAATAAATTATCCTCCAGTTTATTGCAATCAAACCGAATATAAATAAAACATCACCTAACGTTAATTGCTCTCAGCTAATAAGCACAATGGATGTTTTCACGGAAATAAGGCTTTCCGGAAAACTGTGCCGGAAGTTTTTGAATCTATAAGTACGTACTGCATGTGGAACCCCGAAAATGTGAAAGGAATATCTATTACGATCGAAGGCTTAAACCTCTTTTTTTTTCTTTTATGAAGGAATAAAAGGGTGGGGAGGAGAGCAGGAAGAGATGGTGGGGGGAGGAGAGGTGGTGCAGAAAACACGAACTAGACGACAGTCTTTTGATTATACTATGCAAGAAGCAAGAGAGAGAGAATTCATCGTGAAATATAAAAGCGAAATATTATTGGATCCGCTAAACTCGAAGTAGTAATGGTCAAGAAGAACTTTAAGAAATAGACTCCCGTTGGGGGAAAATGAGTGAAAAAAAGATGAAAAAGCTCTCGAAGGAAAATCTGGGCCGACTATCAGGAGATAAAGATAAATGACCTGAAATATTACTGCTCCGTGATATTCACTGCTTCTATATACACTAAAACTGCGAATGACAGGTCATCTATTCTTATTTTTTCCGACCTCCTTTCACCCTTGTAAGAATCTGCAGCACGAAACCCGTAAAACTTCATCCTTCATTTGCGGAATTCCATGGATTCCCAGGAATAAAAATTCCTTCGCAACAGCCGTTGAACTCATTATCGAAGAAGCCTATAACCAAGCATAAAAGCTACAGGGAAGCCTATAAGCAAAAAAGACAGCATGCTTTGAACATTTAGATATTGTTCTTGCTCAAGTGGGAATCCTCAACAAATATTTATTAAATTAAAAACAAATTTTCATTCGATCGTGGAAACAGTTGTCACAAACGCATTGCAACGGCTATCAATCAATATGAGCAGATGGGACAACAAAAGAACGCAATTGCAAATTAAGCAATAAATAAAGCAATCAGAAGTGCCAATAAGTCTCGTACTAAAGATGTGATCATTAGCCTACGATTCCCAAAGATGACTATGAACAATGACGCAAAATGCAACAATAAAACACATCCATTGATGACTCATCAGTGTAAGCGAACTGCAAATGGTTCGAGCGTTTGCAACGTAGAAACGAAAGCAAATAAACAGTGGACAATATTTTTGAGCATCAAATGCAACTCACTATTGAAAAATAAGCGAGAAACAAATGCAATCCACCAACACATAAATGCAATCTCGCAGTCAACAATTGCAATCCACCAACACATAAGTGCAATCTCGCAATCAACAATTGCAATCCATCAACATATAAATGCAATCTCACAATCAACAATTGCAATCCAACAACACATAAATGCAATCTCGCAATCAAAAATTGCAACCCACCAACACATAAATGCAATCTCGCAATCACTAATTGCAATCCACCAACACATAAATGCAACAATTGCAATCCACCAACATATAAATGCAATTTCGTAATCAACAACTGCAATCCACCAACATATAAATGCAATCTCGCAGTCAACAATTGCAATCCACCAACATATAAATGCAATCTCGCAGTCAACAATTGCAATCCACCAACACATAAATGCAATCTCGCAGTCAACAATTGCAATGCACCAACACATAAATGCAACCTCGCAATCACTAATTGCAATCCACCAACACATAAACGCAATCTCGCAATCAACAATCGCAATCCACCGACACCTAAATGCAACAATTGCAATCCACCAACATATAAATGCAATCTCGCAATCAACAATTGCAATCCACCAACACATAAATGCAATCTCGCAATCAACAATTGCAATCCACCAACACATAAATGCAATCTCGCAATCAACAATTGCAATCACAATATACAATCTTAACGAATATATGGGATCTTCCACCATAAAAACTGCTATATTCCACGCGTCAAATGCAATGCCTAAATTGCAGAACATTGACGATAACAACAAAAAAAAGAAGATAAATATCAAATCAACGCCGATTTCTCATCCATAAATCGCTGTGAAAACTTACATAAGTTCCCCCTGCATATCTAGGATTTTTGATGATGCATTTGTTACGATACCTCTTATAGCATGGTTTATATAAGCTAATATAGTAAGCTCAATAGCACTCTCTTAGCTAAGCTAGTTTTGCCGAATCAGCAATAGCTCATCTAATCAATATTAATAGACAATTACTCTTTCAGTAAATGCTTGCACCTGACAGAATCACTTCTGTAGTACATATTTTACAGCAACCTGTTCAATAACCAATGCAATAAATACCTAAAACAGCTAGTTGCGTTCATCTTATAGCTGTTCATCCAGGGTACCCTCTATATTACACGAATTAACTTCTGTTATGTTATACTGAAGCCTCTTTACCAGCTTTATGAGCTAATGCTATTGTATATGGCGTATATCTTTTTCAGCATCTAATACTCCATCTTGTTGGATATCCTCTCATAATTGTCCTTATTTAGCCATTGCATTAGCATGTGAAGTATGCTTAAAGGCAGCTGATAGGGCGTGATATCATCTCATTTATTAAATGTGCCATAGAGATTACTGCATTCCTCTAGTTTTTCAATTCATTATGCCACTGTTTCGATCTCTCGCAGGACAGTAAAAATTGCTGTGATACCTTTTGGCTATATATTTAGTGGCCCCACCATCAGGCTGATATCCAGAAATCTGACTTATTACGATGATTACGCTCGTATTGGCTGGTTGCGTTTCTCGAGCTGGCTGGATTTTAGCATCTTCGAAGCTTTATTTAGCAACAAATATTTGACAAGGATCATTTATTTGTTCGATTTATCGAATCGACGAAAATTAATATTTCTCATCCTTTTGTCTATCCTTGTAGATCCTTTTATCGACGAGCAAATATACAACAAAGGTGGCAGAAGATATTAGGGAACGCTGAAGTTGGAGGATCAAACCTTAGCGCTTGTCTTTCACTCTTGTTCGTAGCTTCACCTATCCCCCCCCCCCCCCCCCCCCCC
>JAARMF010001637.1:0-34799 GCA_022844705.1 Toxascaris leonina
TCTGAAACGAGTAAAATTTTTGATGCGAAACGAGGTTCTCCATTTCAATTCATGCAGTTGGCATTACTAGCACACAACGTGTCTCTAATGTAAATTCAAAAGTATGCAAGTGCATTGCCAATTTAATTGGTACTATAGCTGCTACAATAGAGATGCAAGATTTCATCACTGATTTCGGTCTGAACCATTCCATTGGTTATTATCATGTACATTTCATTCATCGATGATGGCCACTGGTACGTTTCATAATGTAGAGTCGTGTGCTACTTTCATCGCTTTCGATAGCACACCACATTTCGATCACTATGGGGTTTTTAACCCATGAAAGAAAGGTGCAGCGCTAACCGATAGCAAAAATCTCGCCTATTTCCAGTTTTCCTAGCGACTGGTAACTGCTTATCAGCTGAGGTGGTTCATTACTTGCTGCAAGGAGTAGAAGGTATTTTAAGTTGAGTGAGATCGTATCAGCTATACCCAATTTCTCCCAAAAATTTCCTTCACTAGTGAATGGTACTACATTCTACCGTTTTGTCACGGCACAAAGTAGCCGGCAGTAATACAGTTCTTTTGTCTTTGTTATCATTATGCTCATACTTTATCCAAATGTTTCTCCTGTTGTCACTTCTGCTAGTGGCAAATCTAAATTATGAGTTCTACTGCAGCGATGGAAATATTCGGGCAAAACAGGGAATTCAAGTTCACAAGGAATGCGAAGCGAAATTCGAGTGCTTATACAGGTAATAGTTTACAGTTACATCATTCGTCCTTCTATCCGGGGCAAATCCCCTCCACATCCTTCTCGCAGCACCGGACAAGCAACAAAGGTCTGCAACGGCTTCTAGCTAACGGCGGTTCCGGTTTTGTCTGACGGAGCGATACCTAAGCATTAAATACAATATACTGCCGATGGAGGAGAAATTGAGCGAACGCTGACTCCAAGGGGATTCGGGAACAAGTGAGGAAGTGACGACATTATTCACCATTCTACAGCCTCGGCACGCCTCCATATTGGCGTGGACCCTGAACTTATAGTTTTGAACCAAGGTTTCGGGATGGTCGAGGGTTTGAGACTGCAACTGGAGTATCCTCACCCTATGCATGTAGAGAATAGAGCTCCTTTGTATGTTTTGATGATGATCACAACCACCTGGTTGAGCATGAGAAGAACTGTCAAATGACTTCTGTGAGAACACGATTAGTGAACTGTGATTCGCTGATTAGGACAGTGTCAAATGTTTTGAAGAAGTGGCGCCAGATACGAAATTCCAGTCCTGCTCAGTTGAAGCTCATTCCTACACAAAAGAGCTGAACAAAATGCTCAGAATTACTCTATCATTGGGCAAACATTTTCTGACCATGTCGTTCCTTTTTCATGTTTATAGAGAATAAATCTCAATAGCTTTTACATTCGTATTAAATTACAAGCATTTTCTTTGCTTAGTGAAGATGATAGCTAGTTCGCTTCATTCGATTATGAGAGTTATGATAAGCGAGTAATAACTCTCCGAATAGCTCAAACACTTCTAGAGTTTGTGAAACACGATGACGAGTCAAATAATCAATTTCTGCCGATCACTGGTAAAGAAATTAGCTGTTCTTAGCTATTAGCGCCTATAGATGATTAATTCGAAACAAATAGGAAAAAAGTTATCAGCGAAAGCAATGTGAAATTCGTTTTTCCAGTTCTTCCAACCAGTACAACCACTCTTACGAACAATAAATCTCGCAAAGAGTTTTATATGCAAATTCTTGTGAATTGTGTAAATCATGTAAATTGTAAATTCAGCTGTGTAAATTCTTGATCGAAAATCGTAGCCAAAAATTGGCTTAATGCGAAAGAAAATTGAGATAAAAAACTTATGGTGCTTGAAACTCAACTAGAAGAGATGACGACTGGTCGAAACGAAACTGAAACGAGAGAGTTTTGCGATTTGAATCCGACCGATCAAATTTTAGCAGCTTAGCTGCTTCGAAAACTTCGAAAACTGGAAAATTGCAAATTGCATTGATGATATAAATTTAGCGTTTACAAAAGAACTATGGTAGGGTTGAGCCGAAAGCGATAGAAGAAATCCTAGGGTGTTGCTTCGTTAACTTTTTTTGATCGGCTAGAATTTCTACGACCCTCAGAGCACTCATTTCATGATAAATGCGCGCGCGTAAAGCGAACAAAGCAAGCTGAAAAGTTTCCTGCCTAAAGCGAGCAAAAACAGTGGAAAATTTTTTGACATGGTGACCGAAATGGTTGAAACAGTTTTTCAATCAAGCGAAGTAAGCTGAGAATGTACTCTCCATAAGCTTTTTAGACTGCTTGCTGTCTTATCTTTGCTTTCTACGTGCACTGACCCGTGTTCAGCGGAAAGATTTTACTGAGCTGGCGTGATCATCGAGTTCTGCGTCAGAGATGCAGAGTGTTATGTTCGCAGTAATTTTTAAGGAGGATAGGCTTGGCAGGAAGCAAGATTCCAGAGGCTGCCGGTGTGAAATTTTTGCGGTGAAATAGTCAAGCAGAAGGGAAAGGGGAGAAGGAAGAGGGAAAGGACATGATGTGGGGCAAATCCGTGGTGAAAAAAGTAGTAAAGCTCATCGGCCACTACAAGAAAGGGGACGATTGGTAAATTAAATACAGAGCAGCGAGCCTGCTAAAAGCGATGAGCTCAAAAAATGTTATCTTACGAAGAACACTATTCTCAGATGGGCAACGTACTAGCGACCGTCTATTCACTGTGCTTATGAAACCTAGCGGTTCCTAAGCAACAAATAATGGTGACTGAAATCGTCGGTGAACGCTCAATGGCAAATCATCTCCCTAACAGCAAGGTCAGCATTAGCTGCCCCTCTGCGGATAGATTTCCCACCCCTCATCAAGAACAATAACTGTAATCCAAGTCTGAGCCAATCCTGCTAAGCGACAGCCTGTGCGTGGCGCGAGGTCTTGAGTAATCTAACTAGATGGTAATACCCACTTCTCATCAGAGGTGTTAGACTGAGAGTAAGACTCACACAAGTGCTCTTCGTTGTATCCCCTCGACCAGGTTATGGCTGAAGGCACACCTCATGGTCCATCTAGCCAGCGGATGATGCGCCATCCTTAGGCAAAAAATCGTATAGAGAATTGCACGAAATGTCGCCGCGGAGTTGTCTACTAGAGCGGAGACAACACGCTGATTTTCGACTTCTAATGTACCTAAGGTAAATCTGTCCCAAGCTGATTGTAAAAACTGACATCAACATGAAAAAGGTTAAAAACACTGAGAAACCGGCGTCATCAGCAACTTGCTCCCTCTCATGAAGTATGATCAATATTTGTTATAGGCGATCGCAATCACAGGCTACACAACGTTCTGTCTCTGGGCCTGGCATGATTACAGTCTTTTGCTCGGTAATGGCAAATGGGTCGTCTTCACGGTTAACACCATATGGATCATAAATGGAGGAATCAATCCGTGTTTATATCTAACGCTAAATAAGTTCGCTTCTGCATGCTACTTACTAATCAAACCTTTGAACCGTTCGCGGACCCGCATATATACGCTAACCTGTGAGCAGAAATAGCGCAATGGTTCTTCGGCTCTCTTTCTCCCTCAACCCCACCAACTCCGCGGCTCTCTTTCTCCCTCAACCCCACCAACTCCGCCTCTTCTCTCTCTCTTACAGCACAGTCGGATGCCGAGTCATTTCGTTCGCGCATTTTTTATAGGTTCAGGTGGAACTAATAGACAAATGCATCATTGCCGTCCTCTCTAGTCAATGGAGATATCATCTCCAGACCTGAATCAAATCTGAACAGTTTCCACTCTTCATGCTCGCTGAAACCGAAACCCACTTCCTGCCGATATCGTTAACGCATCCATTCGTTCAGATTTTAAGCTGTGGTTGCGTCGTTTCTGCTCTTTAGCCTTCTATACTAATGCGAATCATCCACGTACTATTGCTGCTCATAAGGATAAAATATCTGCTCATGTAAATTGCAAATTTGCAATCGTCTTGCATCTATTTGCTGTTCATGTTCATATGTGTGTTTTTCCACTTCGCGAGGTGAAAATCAATCAATCAATCAATAAGACAATCAATAATTCAGAAGTACGTTTAGACCATAACGGTTAAATCAGAGCTGAATTCCCATGAAATCTGAGCAGTTTGTATACCTGCGGAATTAAATGTGTGCGCACCTGGTAGAAGGATAGAGAAAAGAAGGATTGCTAATAACGCATAAAAATGGCCATTTCGATGTTAGAATCTTCGTGGATATTCGAGTGAACTACTTTATACTTGTAAATTGTTGATTTAAATAAACAAAATCTGGAACTTTGAAAGTTCGGCTGGAAAATGATTTCAAAAGTAAGTTGGTCATTGCGTGAAATATTTCAGAACTATGCGGCGTGAAGTCTATTCGTTGGTCACCTTCTCAACATCAACAACGGCTACGATCAGTGTGACGAAAAAAGGTGAAATTCCGGAACGAACAAGGCGAACAAATACACTACACGATTAACTTAATAACAAAACTATGTACATTGTTCACTCTAACAAAGATTTCAAAGCGGATGCTGCCATCGACTAAACTAGTATGGAAACAGTAGTCATCAACATCGCCGTCGTTTCGTTGTGTAAATTTTGACGTGCGCCTATGTCTGAATATCTAAAAACAATGATCAGAGGACTTTCATTGTTGTCGGCGCTATAAAAATGCTAGCTAGAAAGTCATTTTAGAATATAAATAACTTATTTGCTGTAGAATAAAAACGTTGTTTTGCTTTTTTTGAACAAGAACAACTCGTATAGAGAGACAAAAACAACACGCATTCTCAAATGAACATTTGTAACATTTGCATCGAGTAGAACATGGCTGTGATCCACAAGGCGCTGCAATGACTGGTTTAATTTTGTAGCACTTTAGTACGCTTTTTTCATTGCATTTCACCTATGCCTATGCGGAAAATGTAACAAGCAAGCGCTCAACTCTCAATTCATTTGAAATACGCCGAAATGGGAACACAGTTAACTTGACATGCGGAGGTGTCACACTTGAGACAACTTTCAAAACTACATCTCACTGCGCTATTATTTGAAAAATTATTGTAATCTATATGTTGCACCTATATTCCTCTAATACACGATCTGTCTGCGTTATCACAATTTTGTCCAATTCCTTTCTTGCATCGTCGATCGCCAATGGTAGATATTTCATAATTTGTGGTGATTATGGATATCGGTAAATAAAAGGAATGAGTACGAGATCGCTTTATAATTTATGAGCGTTTTTCCGAGATGGTGGGATGTAGAGGGGCGTAAATGAGCATTTAAATAAATCTGTTTGGCCAGAATCAGTGCATGGCAAATACAGCAGTGACAATAATGCAAGTCACAGCGAATTTTTTGGTCGTATCGTTGCAGAAGCTTTCGTATAAAGCAGCAGTTTTCACAATTCGCCTCTACACTAAGAGATGTTAACGGGAAACGGCTGAGCTGTAAAAGTTGAAGTAAGGTACAGTGAGGTTGTAATGAATTTTTAGTCTCAATGCAAAAACGTTAGTCATGGAAGAATGTATCAGTCAGTATGCCTGTACGAGATCTAGAGAAGGCATTGAGGTTGTCTCCTCTGTGGCTTTTATTTGTGGGGAGTCAGGTCTAGGGAGTAAGAGTAATATTTATTGGGGATTAAAGTAAATCAGAACGACGAGGGGATCAGTGAGTGAGCTGATGGCGGCGATGCTCGAGGGGCTGCGGAGTTAACGGGAGATGGCCGTTGAGTATCAGGCGAAAGTGACGGACGATGGAGGTTAAGCAGACCAGCGAAGACCGAGGACGGACGATGGTGGTATGTGGAGACGTTGATGCGCAAGGTCGCGATGACCCTGGAAAAAGCGTTGCTCCTCGGGAGAGATATCTTGATGCAGAGACCCGAGGAAAGATGACCAGCCTTCTTCGCGCTCCCATTTTATGCGAATCTTTATCAGACTGTGCATCGTCTGACAGTAATGGACGTCTGGGAGCGAAAACTGCTTCGCATCCCTTGATGCTTTTGTTTCGATCGTTTGGGACGCTCTTCAGTTTGTTGTCCCGATATGTTTTGGGTTTCATTCATTCATGGGATCACTATTCGCCGTGAAACTATGCCTGATGTCTTGGGGCCTCGGAGCAGAGCCCTCCGCTAGCCGCTGCACTTCTTTTCTGTTTTTTTTTTCTTTCGAAGCGACTCTGTTTACAGCGCTATTTGCAGCAGAGAATACATTATTTGTTATGTAATATGTAGGAAAATTTTGATTTTGAGAGGTCACTGTGATTTCATCTTCTCGCTTTTCGTCCTAGAACAGCAGTGTCGTGAATATGTGCACAAGTGCGGAAATGATTCATGACGCCGAAGCACTTCGCAGGTCTGGAACGCCATTAGAAGTGAGCATCACCAGGAGTGTAATTCATTTGTTTCCAGCAGGAAAAGCCGTCACGACAGTATTCCGTATGGAGCACAGGGCTAGGGAATCATCGCGCTGTATTTCAATTTCGGTATCGTTGACAGCGGGTGGAGCGCCTGCGAGGGGACGGAGAAGTTCTCCGCACATATCAGCCTGCATTCTCCATACATACCATGTTGCTCACAAACTTATGATAGTTCCACGGTGACAACTTTGATTACGGCCACACATCTCATGGACGTAATGATTGCTCTGACGACTCCGACCGCGGCCAAATGGCCCATAAATCTGTATACCGCACTCGTCAACGTCAATTACGGGCATTCAAAACTTGGGAAAAAGAGGCGATGAACTTGCGAAAGAAAAAGTAAGGCTAAGATTCTCAACTCCACGCAGAAACCCTTGAAACTGTCCGGTCGCCTATTGTATCTGTCTATTGTCTTTGAAAGACAAAGGCATCGCTGTATTCGTCAATTTATTATTTCTAAAACAAATGCTATCTTGTTCATGGAAGGTAGAAAGCGTCCATATCGTCTTCTTTCCATTAGGAACGGGAAATACACGAAATGCGCGGTAACTAATGTGTGAATTTCTTTACTCCGAGCAAGAAATGATCAGAACGACCTAAAGTCCATTTGAACAAATTAGGGCCGAATCATCAGTCACATCTTTAAGTGTAGCGCTCATTCGACAGCATGGAATTGTTCCTGAAGTAGGAGATAAGATTGCAAGAAAATCGAGAAGTGAGGGCGATTCAGAACATTGGATCAAGATGGTCGGAACTGGTCAGCAACAACAAATGGGAACGCACAAAAGAAAGCATTCTTGTCAATAAACGCCAGTAACTGTTCGGGCTAAAACCTATGTTGGGCCGGTGGTCTTATATTGACTACGCGAATAATCATCATAAGCATTTTAACACGGAAGGAATTTGAGTACAATTGTGACATTATGCAATGAGATGAAAATACTTTTTTGAGATGGCGCTAGGCTTCATGTGATTTGCTGTATTATCAAAAGGTGAATCACATTTGTTTTGCATCGATTCTTTAGCAAATATCTTGCGTTTTTTTTGCAGTATTTACTCCTACTAGGCATGTACGGCTATACTTATTCAGCACTCGAAGCTCTCGCAAATTTATTATCTGCGGATACCGTTCGTTTCTGCGGAACTGGTCTTTATACACGATGCTGATCTCCCACGCATCGGTACACCTTAGTTACAGTTCATCTCTCTCTCCAAACCGTCTGCTTGCAAATCTTCTATTACGCTATCGATGACAAACTTCGACAAGCTAGAAGGCTTCGCGTTGACTCCTTTCCGAGCTGTAGTAATCAGTTTTTTTTTTTTTTTTTTTTTTTACAGAAGGGTATCACGTGAGCAGATGTGCAAAGGTGTGAATGAACAAGAATGACTAAAGAGCAGCGACTTCTACAGAAATAGGTACGCTGTCGGTTAGTAAACGTCGATCATGCCATTCTTTCAGCGAAAAAACCATGCCAATCGAGAAACAATCGTATTTACTCAAAAAAAAAAGAGCTGTTTCAATGCGTGTGTGCTCATCTGTTATGTCGTATGGGAAGAAATGAAACGATCATAGCCGAATGAGTGTGAAATTTGCGAGTCTAGCGTGTAAATTTAGCAATTGATTAACAAGATTCAAGAAAATCATCTAAATGCATTCATCGCATTTCGATGCATTTTGATTCGCCGACCACTGAAGTTCGTTACCTTTAGATTATTGAAAGTTAGAAAAGTCGTATTAAATTGAAAGCAAAGAAAGGCAAAAGTTGTTCAAAGTAAAGTTTCTCAGCGAAATTCGAAATGCGTCTCATCGATTCATTTTCTGCTAATTATAATCGCTCAAAGTCCGCACATTTCTATTGCTGTTTTTTTAGTACCTACAGCAGAAGCACGCACTCTCTCAGCATGCTAGTTTAAAAATTTACTTTTAGCCTCGAATTCCTGAGCTTGTTGAGAAACGCTGAAGTTTATTAGAGATTGTAACGCATCCCACCCGCCTCCCGCATAAAAAGTACTCGAATTCAACAGGTAAGAAAGAAATCAGTAGAACATTGTAAGTGGACTTTATCATCACTTTTATTATCACATAGAGAAAAGATCATTCCCTCCCTCTCACCCTCTTCTCCCCAACGCAAAATTTTCTAGACTTTACGGAGCCTAAAAGTATCGATATATTTATATATGCTGAGAGCTCCCAGTTTTCTGGAATTTTTCTGATTTATTACTAATTTTCAAAATCTGCGATTTATAATTTTGTTGCGACTTCTTGGATAGATTTTTTCTGGGAATTTCTCACCCTTTCCCATGTTTTCTTAGCATCTGTCCGTAAATTACGCCATTAAAAAAAACTTGAAATTCGTGGCCTCCATCCATCTCCTCTTCCCTCTGCCTCTCCAGTTGACTGCGCTTCAAATGAGGCAGACTACGTACTATTCAGGTGTTAGCGCTGGAAACGGACGGAAAGCAACGTGCGCTCATAACCGTAATTTAGTGCTAATTGAGTTCTAAGCTTGATTGTTTCTTACACCCGCTCAACCAGTCAAGCCTTCATTTGCGGTTCTATAAATGCATTTCAAAATCGAAACGGAAGAAGATAAGTGATCATGAAAATAACGGTCACGTAAAAATGTAATAAATTTGTGTCATACGCATAAATGCATATCGTTACAGTCACGACATAATACATGCACTGAATAAGTCACATTGTTCAAAACCCCATTCATTGTAAACGTGATAGGGTACATGCGACAGTCACGCCAATTGATAGAATTTCAATCATGGACAATACGGAAATTAATTGAGAAAGATGCAAGTCCTATCTGTAGCAAATTTCAATTTGCTTTGCACTGCACAATGATCTATGAAACAAACAGCGCAGTTTAACTAATCCGATACTATGTCGATTGGTTTTTGTACCTTTGATATTATTTTGATGTGCTTAACTGTTAGCCATCGTGAGCACCAGCGTGTTTTCTTCTATGGGTTTATCTTGCGCTGTGGGTATAAGAGGTAGTTTTGCATATTGTGCTGTTATTTTGAATTGACTTCGGTGTTAAGCACCTCTGATATGGTAAGATCGATAATGAGCTATGGATATATACGTCTAGTAATCTCTTACTGATCTTGTCACACGGCGATTTGCCTCCGGAAGAAGTGTGAGTAATAATGACAGATACAGCACGAAGGTATGCGACCTACGCCAACATCAAGCATTGAGGTGCTCTTCCCATCGTTTTATTACGCATTACTGCTGTAACTCTGACCCGCTGTTATGGTCTCAGCGCCGTTATGAAGATATGTGGAACACAGGACGAGGAGAAGTGCGGAGCGTTTCTGAAACACTGACGCATTCGGTTTGGACGTTTTCAAACCTCAAAATGCAATGCAAATAAGAGGATGCAGGAAATGCAAGAAACTCACAACGATGCAAGAAAACAGACTGATCACTGGACCATTGCCTTTCGTGTAAATACTGCTTACGAGGCGACCCACGGATTGCTGATTTTGCCCTCAGGTACAAAATTTGCATTTATTCAATTAATGCAATCGAAGATCTGCTTCGCAACAATTATCAAAGTTGATCGTCTCGCAAATGACTGTTAACCCAGTTTGATCTGAAACATACGATTTCACAAAAAAAAAAATGAAGTAAAGCATTCGGCCACAATATTGAAGAAGCCAGCGATAAATACAGACCGACAGACTTATCGATTTTCACGAGATCGAAATGCTTTAGACGAACGCAAAGGCACTAGGCGTTGAAATGACATCGACAAGAAGTTGATTCCACACTCTGACGACCCAAGAAGGGAACAAGTGGCGAAGTGAAACAAGATGGAGGCTCAACCAAACGAAGAAAAGCTATGAGCTCGTGATAAATTACATCGATCGTGTTTGAATTGAAATGAAGTGACGTACGAAAGAACATTGAATGAAACATGCAGGCAAAATAACTGTTAACAATTTTACTGCAGCATATGAGAACTAATTCAAGTGATGATGTTCAAGCGATTTTACATCGAAAATGCTGAGACAAGTTTCGTAGTTCGGGTTGTATGCAGTGAAAATACTTCTGAAATGCTGTCCTCGTGAAACGTACTGAGGTTTTTTCCGACACCTCTATTTCCGACTTAAAAAGCGGCAATTAAACTCAGCAACAATGTTCAACAGTCGAGCAAATAAAGAAACCATATAAAAGGGTCCAGCACTCCAGAACAGGCCAAGAGATGCAAAAAAAACTTTACAGTTATATTCTACACTTCTATGCTGCCTGAGGGGTAAGGTACTTGTTCTCTTCATCTGAAGAAGGCAGTTGCTCTTTTGATAAATTCTTTTCCATATTGTTCATCGGCATACCGCATTCGGTTTGGACGTTTTCAAACCTCAAAATGCAATGCGAATAAAAGGAGCACTGCAGCTGTCGCGATTACTCGCGAATTCGAGAAGTTGTAGAAATTTGGAAATTGAATGGCGAATATACGAGTAATGTTTATAGTGCAAAAGGATGATGAATTTGCATTGAAGTCGAAGGCTAAAAGCTAGCTAAAAACAAAGTGCAAAAACACGACGAAAAGCGGACTTCACACAAAGAAGGATGCTGGAAATACGGCGTAGCGCGTTGATGAATTCATACCATGTTCACAAGAGGTGGTAACAAACGCCATTCATGAGATGTTATATAGCTGGTAGCAGATTCACATCGAAACAGTGGTTTCATTTGCTGAAGCGAATCCACTTGTGCAGTGCGTTTGACCACCAATTCACGTTCGATGAGTTGTTGCCCTTACACGCGTTTGCATTGCAACATTTATCGTTGTTATATCTTACACCGTATTCTCGCTAATTATTTCTTGCTGTAATTGTTCCGCTACCTATCGGAATTACTGTGTACGCATGATTGCGGAAGATTCGCATCGAGCAAATTTTGTCCCTCCTCTATTAGTCACTTCAAGTTATTCCCTTTGTGATGAGATATGAACGATTATGTCGTGGACGAATATGAAGCTTTAGTGATGAGGTAATTCGTTTTATGCTGAAAGTTATTTCAAATGGGACGACGTCAGAGATGATTCGTATAGAGCTAACCTATGTGAATGGAACTTTCGTGAATATTATCGCGATAACATCTTTCGTTTATTATTTCATCGACAGTAACCACATTGTGCTGCATCGAAAAGGTGAACAAAGCGCCGTTAAGTTCCTCTCAGATTTTGGTGAATTTCTTTTAAATTATAAGAAAACAGAACAAAGATGCTAATGAGTTGCTTAGAATGCAGCGCTAAATTAGAACTCTGTATTCATGGTTTCGTGTGCAACATGTGATTTGTTGTCATATCGTCTGATAAGGAATAATTTCGTCATACTTGGCTTCATTATTTTCTCGTAGTTATGATGTCGCATAGTTGCTATCAGAAATCCGACTATCCCGCAGAAATCCCGACATCCCGCTATCAGAAATCTTCCAGCTTCTCCTTTGCGCAGTTGACGTGTGCAACGGCTTAAGCTCTTCAAAAAGTGCTGCAGTAAAAACATCTTTTTTTGCGTTTCCTTGGTTTCGTTCCTGAATCATGAATCTGTCTCCTTACCTCGTCTCCGAGGCCTGTAATCTTTATTGAAATATCGAACGCTTAATCATTCGGCACTCAAGAAGAGCCGAAATATCCTTCGCAGTCTATAAAGGTGGTTTGCCATGGAAAATCTGGCTGTACCGATACGATATGAGACTGTGTGAGTCAAACTCATTGAGCAAAAACAATATTCTGCCTACTTTCCAGTTCCGCGTTCTACGAGACTGTAATCAGCTTCCTGTCGATAACGTTAGTGCACTCGCTCCTTCGGCTCTTAAGCCGTGACTAAGTCGTTTCAATTTACATACTGTTGTTGTCTTTACGTGTTAAATGTCTACTCGCCTAAACTAAAGCTTTGTAAATGTCTTGGTCGTTTTCGCTGTTCATGCTGACATACTTTTTGTATGTCCCCCCACTTCCGCAAGTCAAAATTTGTAAAATAAATGAGCAAAATTATCTGCAACAGCCTAGAACTATTAGGAAAGAATCTGAATCGGGCAGGATGAAATAGACGACTCGTGTGAAGTGGCCTGATGACGGATCTCTAATGAACTTTGCAAACAGAGGAAATCAGTGCAGTTTATACTGCCCTCTTCCAGAATCATCCAGAAATCATGACTCTTCTATAATCACATAGTTAAGGGAATGAAGAGGCCGAAGTATCAACTGGTCGTAGTGGAGCTCAGTTTGTAAATCCACTCGACTCCAAAACCTGTGCGCAGAATGTGGAAAACATGAATTACAGATATAGTTCGTAGCCTTCACTGGTTGCGATTGGACTGCACTGCCGAAAGGAAGCACTTCAGGGTCAATAAAGGTTTTTTGTAGCCTCATTTGTTCCTTCCAACTAGAGATGACAACTGCTGTCGCGATTGTTCGCGAAGCTAAATGTAGTTCTGTGAAGTTAAAGAAAGCTAACTGACGAAGTTATGATATTTTAAGACAAATTTCAAAGGTGGCGAAAGAGTGCAGCTTCCCCATATTGCGCCTCTGATGAGTAAATCGTGAGACAAAGAAAGTGGCATAGTCGTGGCGGCCGAGCAGAATCAACGAAGCTGTGACACCTTGTGATATAGCGCCTTTGTGCGTGCGTAAACATCGTCATCAAAGAGATAAAGGGCTGTATCCCTTTGTTTCCAACAACCAATATTAATGCACAGTTATTTTGGATGATCTCATTTCTTCCCTTCAGTGGTGTGGGGTAGAGCTCAACTATGTGGGCGACGAAGACGGGTTCGCGTATCAATTTGCTTCTTGGCCCTTCATTTGTACGTTGACTTGCAATAATTCTTTAACTTGCGTGCATTTTTTTGTTTATGCTATACGTTCCTCCTCCTTTGATAGATGAAATCGATATGCATATACTCGGAATCATTGAAAATCTAAAAGTTGCGAAGAGTTCGGCGCGTTTAATTGATTAAAAGCCACTACGGTAGTATGATGCAGTTACGTCTAAGGTTCATTAATTTGTTTAATCGTTATTCCATTTGACTGCTATGACTGTTACTCATTTCAAAGACACGTCCAGCGGCTTGATATGTTGACTTGTTCCGAGTAGTTTTAGTGTTCGTTTAGCAGTGCTCACATTTTGCCCGATGAAGTATATCAGAGGTAAGTGAACACCGGTGAAAGTTATTCCGATATTTGCGGACATATTTGTTTGTTGAATTATGACCTTTTCTAAGACGTTCTGGACATTCGTTGGTACGTCATTTTGTTTGCTGCAGTGCTGCTTACCACTTAATGTATTGCTATGTTTTGCTTCGTTTGTTTTTAATCGTTTCATAACGTTGTTGTTCTTTGTGCTTACTTTGAATACCTAGAATACTTTGAACAGCTGTGATTTCATCGATTTCATCTTTGTCTCCATCGATATAGCTGGTAAATCTTCCATCTTTTGCCATCCTGAGCTCGCCGCATCCAAGCGACGCAATATAGATTGGCAGTCTGCCGCGTTCCTGCTTTCCATATTGCTGTGGCCAGCATTACATCGTCTGGGGGCCGGCCTGCTGGCGACATAGGTTTCGGTTATTCGAAATTTATTTCTCCTAGCCTTTCTTCTTCCACGAAGTACCTGCAAGGCAGCAGGGGGTGCGATCTTTTTCGGCGGATCGTGCTCGCCGTGATACGAAACCGTCATTGGGCAATGTGACCATTTCTTAAAGTGTTGGCGTGCCAATGCCAACTCCAGTCACACCCTGACGAATTTCGCCGTCGGTTGGTTCGAGCCTGCTTATTCGACATATTCGCAGGTAATGACTTCTGGTGTTGGACGACAGCTATACTGGCGAGGCGAATATGTCACTGCGAGATAACTGGCTAAACACAAGATGAAAGGAACGAATGTGAAGTGTTTGTTGAGAAAGCTGAAATAGACAAAATCTTTGAAAAGCCGAACAATGATGTCGCGACTGGATGCGAGATTAAGATTAGAACTGTTGGTGTTGCACTCGCTGCAACAAGCGCATGCAAAGTTAAGCAAATAACGGCGGTGACGGCTGTTTAGATAAAACGAAACGTTAATGGATCAGGCACCGGCAGCGAAAACGCAGACGACCAACGATGTGAAAAACTTTTCTATATATAGTGATGCATATGTCGCAGATATATATCATGGACCTATTCTTCCCGACCTTGCCGGTCTCCTTCTACGCCTCCATCTACATCCAATCGTCATGGTCGCTGGCATCGAGAAGAGGTTCCTTCGAGTTGACCTGCATCCCGCAGCTCGAGATGCCAAGCATTTCCTCTGGGTCCATAACTTCTCTTTCCCATAAACTCTCCAATCGTCTGCCGCTTCACACTTATATCTTTCAGGATCATTTCCTCGTCCTTACTTCTGTAAAGCGTTATTTGACACCACTTTGATCAGCAGAGCACACCTGTGGCGCAGGAAATGGAAATGCATACTACGCCGACAATATCTTCATAACCGTACCTGATGATCGGCAAGCGATCGAACGTTGTTGCTAGGCAAATCTTCGAGATTTCGTTGCTTACAATGGAACCGTCATTAAGAATATGGATCCAAACCATCGTCATGACGGAGCTAACATCATAGTCCTTGATTTTCAGTGGTCCACCAATCAAGACAACTCGATTCTTTCTACTAACACCTTGAAAGCTCCAACGAGCACCCGCAGAACACTGTTGAGCTTTATCCATTCACATCTCTACCCCTTGGGCTTGCTGACACCTGCCTTGCTTCCTCTGAAGATCTTCCTCCAAGATCTCACTCTCATTTTCCATGATGCATCAAAATGTGCCTATGCGTGCGCTGTTTATGTTCGGCAAGAAGACAATGGCAGCATTAGGAAATCCCTACGCTTCTCCAAAACCCGACTTTGTTCTACTTCGGGATTGTCCATCCAACGTCAAGTACTGCTTGGAGTCCTCATCGGTATTCGGGCGCTCAATTTCCTGGCGGCACAACTTTAGCCCCCTACACTTTTGAAGCGAAAGAAAGTGCTCCTTGGCGTGGGCACTGCACAGCGGCGAGAAACTTTCTCGTTTCATAAAAAAGCTCGTCACGGAAATCCGTCTTACAACAGCATCCAATACGCATACGTCAAAAGTGCGCATAATCCGGCAGACATTGCAACACGCGGTGTCCGAATGAAGTTACCGCGTAATAACTGCCTGTGGTTTCTGGTCCCATCATGGCAGCAAAACAGCAGTACACAGTAGTCATCAAACAGCGTATCAATTGGCACTTCGTTCAAACCGGTAGCTACGGAGGACGCCCAGCCTCTTCAGCACTTCGACGCCTTCCTTATAAAACACCTCCATCCACCGTCGGTCCCCGTGGTCGATGTTACTCGCTTTAGCTCGCTCAACAAAGCCGTTACAGCGGTATCCTGGGTTTGGCGCTACCTTCACAGAATCGCACGTTCGCGCTTGAAGTGGCTACCTACTCACCATTAGTGATAGGGTTCCTCCACATGGCTCAGACCATCGTATTGCCCTGCAACTTCTGATTCGGAAAAACAAACGAACATTACGTCTGAACATATTAACAAATGGAACCTCGTGCTCGACGACAGATTTCTCTGACGCTACCATGGTCGTCTTTCAGAAGCCTTTCCACCCACGAGCCGTAAATTCCTTGTATTCCTGCTATTTGATTCTCATCTCACTCAACTGCTTGTATTACAAGTCCACTCTACTATAATGCACGCTGAAGTGGCCAGCACATTAAGTCAAATCCACCGAAAATACTGGATTCCGCAAGGCAAAAGCGAGGTCCAGCGGCAAAATCATTAGCACTACCCATCATGCTCACGGTACGAGATACAAGAGTGAAGGTAGGCCGCCCCTTTCATTACACCACGATGGACTATTTCGGCCCGATGAAAATCAGAAAAGAAACAGGAACGTCGAAAAGGTGGATTGCACTCTTTGCTTGCATGCTTACTCGAGCTGTACATCTTGAACTTACAGAAAGCTTTTCAGCAGAAAGTTTCTTGCACTTCTATTACCCGTTTCTTTGTAGATGAGGGAAACAAGAAAGCGTCCTCAGCGGTAATGGGTCCAACTTTCTTCTCGCTTCGAAAATTTTGAAGCTCGCTCAACGCCACCTGTCGGAACCGGGAACGCAGTGCTATTTTGTCACCCACATATCCTTTTGGAAAGGTGGAGTGTATGAAAGCTTAGTCGGCCTTAG
The DNA here is from genome assembly GCA_022844705.1 of Toxascaris leonina. Lineage (NCBI taxonomy): Eukaryota > Metazoa > Nematoda > Chromadorea > Rhabditida > Ascarididae > Toxascaris > Toxascaris leonina. The sequence continues at coordinate 16,672 of JAARMF010001637.1, forward strand.
CAAAAATGCTCTCCAGCGAGCTATTGGTAGACGCCTGCGTACAGAAACCGACTCAACCACATATCTAACAAGAGCCGAAGCAGTTATGAATCAGTTTTCGCTCACTGCTGTTCACAGCGACCCATTTCCTTACCCCAGACGTCGGTTCCACTTCCGACCCGGGAGAACGCAACGCCGATGAACTCAGACCAGAAGCCTTATCAACGCGTGAACCCCATTTGGAACAGTGGAAACAGTCCCGCTGCAATCTTTCTCGATTCTGGCAGCTATGGTAATCCGCTTGTCTACATCTTCTTCGCGAAAAAACTCAGAGGGAACGCATAGGATCAAGATGCCTTGCTCGATGCGTACCACAGAAAGGCGAAGTCGTCATCCCACGAGACGATAACCATTCTCGTCCTGTATGGAAACTTGCAATCGTCGAAGAAACTCGTCCAGGAAATGATGGACATATTAGCGCTGCCAAAGTACGCATCTCCAACGAACCACACTTTTACGACCAGTTTTCGTCTTATTTCCTTTGAAACTAAATAATCCTCAGACTGCAGAAGATCATCGCTCTAAAGAAACCGCACCCCAAATTGTCACATCGGACCATTCCGAGGACGACGATTCCACTCCACTTTCTCGTTCTTCTCGTAGGCATCTCCATGGACCCCTTGGAAATGCTCATCGCCACACCGCTGATTCACGTCCCACNAGGCATCGCCATGGACCCCTTAGAAATGCTCATCGCCGCACCGCTGATTCACGTCCCACTCCACCTGCACCTTACTAGCAACTAGCAACATCGCCATGGACCCCTTAGAAATGCTCATCGCCGCACCGCTGATTCACGTCCCACTCCACGTGCACCTTACTAGCAACTAGCAACATTGCTCCTTCCAGTCACCCTCGCCACATTACGAATACAGGTTCGGAACTTGAACATTCCGGAACTTATGTAACTTTCCCATCAACCCAGAACTGTTCCACTATCCCCAGAGGACATTGGCGGGCTCGGGATGTCAACATTTTCCGCCGCAAAGTGGTGAACGTTCCTACCATATACTGCTCGAAAGTAGTACAAACAATATGCACGTGGGCATTCCTGCACCTGAGCTTGCAAATGACCAGCGAAACTCATCAGAGCATCCGTATTAAAGCAGATTGATGTCTTCAATTAGCTCTTCATGAGCATAAGGGCTCGCTACCACTCAAACCATCTACAACTCCTAATATCTGGAGCAAGCACCCAATTTCCCTCTTCATCTTCATGCAATCTGTTCGCGACTCATTGTGCTCGCGCCACCAACAACATCGTCGAATTCTGCTCGATAGCTTCTTCTTAGCTGATTTCAACCGCTTTCTTGGGTCTTCCGCAACGACGGCTGTCATTCACGAGATAATTAATGCTTCATCCTCCACGAAACCATTGTTTGGAATACTTTAACTTTTGACCAGATCTGTCACTATGCCGTCATGGGAGCGTATATGGCTCAGATCTTCCCGTATAAAATTGTCGTCGATCCATTTTCCGCGTTGAAAGACAACCACCAAACTCTACCATCTTACATTGTAATCTCCTTCCCTCTTCCCTACAAACCATTAACGACTACTCATCTCGGGGGACCGTCCTTGGCCCACTGAGGAATCTAACGATATGGTGGGATGCTCATTTCTCCAGGAGCATGTGTCGGAAACAGATCAGAAACGGCTCTGCGTTGCTCTCTCCCTCTTTACTTCGCCCGTTCTTTGGCGATTCGTCCCTCACTCGCTCAACCCTACTCATCCACCCGTTGGCCTCAACCTATCCTCCCAATTCGTGACGGAACTTTTCGCTTATCCCTTTCAACTTACCTCCTTCCCCCTCCCCCTTCCTGCTCCCCCCTCCTTCCCTCCTCCTCCTCCTCCCCCCCCTCCCCCACCTCCCCATTTTGTTTGGACAGATCCTGTCATCTGTTACGATAGTTAGACTATGCAAGTAAACTTGAGCAGTTTGCACAGCTGCAAAGTGAACAAAAAGTCCTTGGTTGGCCGCCGAGTGTTCTCGGTGGCAACGAACTATGGAGTCGAAGAACTGTAGAAAAAGGCGCCGCGCAAGCAGTCGACTAAAGTGCATGACGAAGGGGCGGAGAGATGCATCTATGTCTCAGAGCAAAGAGAACAAATAAATGCGTTTCGATCTTGGAGCAAAGGGGACAAAGAAATGTGTTTCTATCTTGAGGAGGAGGGTGGTATATAAGCAAATTCCGGGGCTAGATACACCAGTTTACGAATCTCCACTGGGACGCTTATCACCGACATATCGACATGAGCCGACATCCTTTTTGATTTATTACTTGTTTGAGCAGACCGTTTCTTATATGGATGTTCTTTTGATTATTAATGTTTAGATTGGCAACGTTTTTAGACTTAATGTTAGGAATCATGGAGTCTTTGTGCAGATAAAATGCCGAAAAAAATTATATACCAAATTCCATAAGACGATAAGAAAGACCTCCAGCCCCTCAATACTCTAGAATCTTTTTGCATCAGGCCAATGAGCCACAGTGAGGGATGTGGTGATCCATGCTTGCGGTTACAATTGCTAATGGTAGTGATATTTATCGTTTTATTCGCCTTAACTGCCGTTTTCACCATGTCGATCTCGTTATGTGTCGTTTGTTTCTTTCTTGTGCGTTTCGCTCTCCAAATTATTTTCGTGTTGATTGAGGGCCTATGAAATCATTTTTCAAAGGGCCAACAGTACTATCTCGTTTCCCAACATTTATCTTCCCGTTTGTATTGCCAATTGAGAAGACAGTGCACGAACGTTGACCCCCCGTCTGTGACGATCACAGTTTATATCACTTTGCAGCTCAAAATTTCTTCCTTATTTCTGCAACATTTCATCCGAGCAATTCTTCCTTTTCCTTAGAATCCTCAATTTCTTAATTTCGTGACCACTCGCGATAGAAAATGCCAAAGCTCATACATGCTAATCTTTCAATTCATAATTAATTTTGTGTTCCGTGAAGACGTGATGTTATAGAAGTTTCTGTTTTTGGCTCACGTTATGACTGATCAGTATATTTCGAAGTAAGCCTAGTCTGGAGTGTTAAACCTCATCTTGTTATGTACTTTCATTATGACGTCTATGTGGTTTATATCAACTGCCTGTTAGATGAGAATTTGATCAATGCTGTTGGAATTCCACGTAGCGTAGGATGTCGAATTTTGGTTTGTCACGTTACATTGTCAGCTATACGTTAACATTTCTTATGATTGAAGCATTCGCATCCACCGTCAATAAGGTTGGTACTGTCTCTTATCTGTTGCGTTTTGATGCTAATGTAGCAAAAGATATTGTACTTTTTGTACTCTACTTTTACTAATGCCAAATGCAACTAATACCAGTGTTGTACCAAATTAAAATCCGCGAGCACAAGTACGGTACAGCTTGATTTTCGGAGGGCGATGGAGGAACAGAATTGCATAGATTTTTTGGAAAAAGGTATAAATAGACTGTATCACTTCTTCCGCTCTACTTGTACTTAAAATGTACTTCATCCGGAAGGACTCGCAAAAATGCTAGTGCGCTTTTGCAGTCTCAAGTTTGAGCCTTCGGTCTCGAAGTGACATCAGCGTTTGCTGTAGTTGAGGAATTGTTCATTTGAAAACTTGAGGGCAGGGTTATCTATCCTAGATGTCGAACGAAGTCAACAGATATCGGTGAATGTATTACGTTTGTGGCTTGTTTACCTTGTTACTCAGGTTATATTAGGAGAGGTAGCTCTCCTACTTACCTTTAAAAAATTTTCATTCACCCTCTATGGGGAACATAGAGAAATTACTCTATACTCCATCCTCTTTAATGCGATCTTCGTAGTGGCAGCATCTGATGGGGGCACTTTGCAATCGAGGATATATGAAGAAGGACGAATGAAGATAAGCAAATGGAATTTATGTCTAATCTTTCTTTCTTGAGAGTAGTCTTTTCTCCTCAGCATTATGCTGTCCCTTACATCGCGGTTTTTCGGAATCCTCGAACGTGCTAACCTTAAATGATTCGGAAGTCGTAAAGAGAGTCCTATAAAGAAGCCCAGGATGGCGTAGAAAAAACCGTGCATAAAGGTTCTCCAAAAGCTGGTAACTGTGCCCAGTACGTCTCTAAGCACGTTTTTCAGCGAGGATTTTCGCGAGTATTCAGCCGTGCTGAATCTGCGACTCTTTTATTGTCCCCGTTAAGGCCTTTTACCCTCTTTTGGAGTCCAAAGGACCTACTTGGGAACTTGGAAGGATCATTGGAAGAAATGAGGGAGGAGATTGTAGCAGACGTGAAAGCGTCGATTCGACCGTCTGTTGCTGCTGACAATCGGAGCAGAAGATGTAGCGAGGATCCATTTATTGATGCAACGATTCATTGCGTTGAGGATAGATTCAGCAGGAATGCATTTCTGGGTTTGACATCGTGATGGACAGGGGACCTTTTTAGAGATTCTTGACGGCGTCGGCATGGATGAGTCGTCGACATACAGCGATAATTGGCTCAAACGCAAAAAACAGTGTACGCTTTTGAGAGTGTGTACGAGGTACTGCAATTTGAGCCGAGCTGTAAAGTGGTCATTGCAGTAAGCAGCTCAAGCGTCGAAGATGATGGTTCATCTTTCCGTTCTGACGACATTTTGAATCTAGTGAGTGTGAAACTGGTGATTTCGGAAAGAAAAGTAGAAAAATTGGATTCGGTATGCGATTTCCGAAAGGACAAAGCTGTATTGTTCATACGCTGTAGCTGGTGGTAGCAGGTGGTGTGAAGGCAGGTGAAGGTCGGAGGTGAATGTACTAGTGAGGATCATATGGAAGTTCAGGATAACACAGCCAACGGCTGAATAGCCCTATTCAAGGCACGGGTTGGAATCGCTTTGAACAGTTCAGTAGTGGATGGTGGCATAAAGAGCATTTCTGGAAATCGACAGAAATGCAAGGAGACCCGTGCACATGAAATATGTGGTGGAGAAGGAAAGGGAAGTTCATCTCTTCCTATTCTCTGCTTTGAAGTAATGTAATTCGTATAGCCATCTGCTTGAGGGATGGTATGTGTACTTCTGCGGACGAAAAATGTTGTTTTTCTGTTTCCATCCCTGCCTTCTATTCTGTGATGCATTCCCCAACTGTTGTAATTTATGCCAGTATAATCCATTAAGGTTCAAATGACGTCGGAGTTTCAACTGCTATTGATCTCGACTTTTGGCCTATTGTTGCCTCCATACATGCGAGTCGTCCACATGTGAAAAATAAATGGTGGCTGTACAGTTGATGAGAATATATGGCGGAAGGGTTCTGGGGTTACGACAGGTGCGAAATGAACGCAAACAATCTACCATAGCGACCTCAGCCCACTGACAGTTGCATCCACTTCGTTTTTGGTGGAGGAAATAGTGATTTTATTCTGCAGCTTGTTTTGATGATTTTTTAAATCTTTTCAGTAAGTGCTGGCATTATTTATTCATTCATTCATTCAAACTGCTTTATTTAACCATAAAGAAACATACAATAATTTGTATTCTGACGGCTTTTGTTTCGTGCTACACATTAATAACGTAACTATTCCTGTCCTGTTCGTTTATATCATTAATAACCCAAGGTACAAACAGTACAATATTAGTACTTTGGGAGCCAAAATAGCTGGCACAGTATTGTACCAAATCGGCGACCGCAGTTAACAGATATATGGAAGAGTGGTAGAAGTATAGTATTGTGGCAGTTTCAAGGGAGAAATATAAGTACAGTATTATACCGAAAATTTTGCTACAATGGTATTATTGCTGTTGCGTGTGATCTTGCGGCAAGATGAAGCGATTTAGCTGAATTACCATGCATGTTAGGTCGACGAAACTTTCCGCATGCACAGATCCAATGAGGGCGCTGTGCAGGTAGACAAGAGTCGCTATATCTTTACTTGAATAGGATTCGCTGGTTTGGATTGCTGGAGCACTGATTTACTTGAATCATTTGTGGGAGAGGCTATCGCGGTTTGGTGTGATCGATTTTATATGTTTACTGCGGTACTTACATGTCAGTGACAAAAGTTCACTTCAGCACATTTCGCAGAACCTTGTAGACTTTTCTTTCGTTTCTGGAAGTGAACTTTCTACCTATGTTTGCTCGGGTGATGTTAGCAGATGCCGCCGAATGATTGATAAGAAGGATGAGCGAATACACTTTGAAGCGTGAAGTTCTAGCCTTACATACTCCAATAAAGATACCGCCATCTTCCCTACAACCAGTGCTGACTTCTTTGCTGTTGTTTTCTGTGCTTCGGGGACTCGCTTTATTGAGCGGCACAGAGTGGATTGGCAGATATGAAGTGCAAATGCGAGACACGGTGCGCTTAACAGAAGCAAACAGCGCATAGAACGGAAAATTCTCATTTTCTATACGCGAATGTTATCTATCGAATAGTTTATTTCAATGGTAGATGAGTGCTCTTTGCATATATTGGACGAGTTCTGTAGAGCTTGCATATCATTAACACATGTTTTAACGTAAATGCTTGGAAGCTGTGAGTTTTTGCTTGTGTTTGCAAATTTCTTTTAACGCATTAACAGATATCTTTAACGAAGATCATATTTCCAAATTTTTGTCATAATATTATTATATATTGCATAACACGAAATATTTTGCATCGTCAGTTCATGGGAAAAGGCTCAAGACACGAAAGAGAAGGATGGGTGGAAGGCAGGAACAATGAAAGCAAATTTTGAAGGTGAAGTAATTTGCGTTGCTGACTGTGTAGGTTTCCTCGATTCACTGCTATGGATCTCTAGTTGAAGTAGACAAAAGTGTTAAACGGAGCCTGTTTTTGAAATAGGTACGAAGGCTGTAAAGAGAGAGGCCAGCGCGATGTTTTGACATCAAGCAGAAATGTTTTTGACCTTTTAACCCTTTAAATTTGAATCTATGGAGATTTTGTACAGTTCCTTCGGCTGAGTATTCCCTTATATCGTTTATGCTCATTCACAGTTGCGCGCAGCTTGTGCGTTATTCGACTGCTTTACGCTCAGCTCATTTCCCTGCGATGCCGGTATAGTGAGCTGTTGATTTACAGTCAGGAGGTCTGCTCAGATGTCGTCCGTTCTGGATTTGTTAGGAGGTGATAGCGATCTGGAAAGTGAAGAAGACGATGTTGCCATCGTCTCGAAACAGGGAGTCGAACCGACCAAACTCGACGGCAAGAATGACTTCTCCGGATCTTTGGTGAGCCATTCGCACGAAAGGAAGATTGGAAAGTGCGTTACTCATTTCTATCGTCGTGCTAAATATGCTGGCGCAGCTTGGTTTTATTATCCATAAATGAATGTCCATGCCCAACTAATGAAGGCTTCACGATGAGTCATAAGAGATGCGCTGGTAGCAAATTAGGGATGCAGGTATCCGTGTTGAAATTTTGGAAGTTGCGTTTCACAGTTTAACTTTTGTTAACGAGCAGAGATATATATTGGTCATTTATGGCCGAGAAAATAAGCAATCTGCCACTCCCTCCACCCTTCTTCTTCACTCACAGTATAAAGTCAACAGAGATTAACGATACATTTTGAAGCCACTTTAACAGTACAGTGCTATGGAATACGTGCATTGAAATTTGTTTAGCCTGAATATGTTCGGGAGTGACGCATCGATTGTTTGTTGGAATGGAGGGGAGTGACTGTGGGGAAGCATTAAGTGGATTGATATACCACATGTCACATGGAATGACCACAGATGGAAGCCATAATGCATGCTTAGGTATAAATATTGCACATAACCATGCATTTAAAAACCCATAGTGGTTGATAGAAGCTGGAATCAGAAGTCATAAATACCATACACATGAGAATGCGTCAATAGGTCGCATTGCTCAAGGCGTCGCTTAAAGCGCGACAAGTTACTTGCCATAGCTAAATCACTTGCTAAAGAATTCTAGATAGGAACAACACGGAAAGCAAAAGAATGTTCACTTTAAATGCGCCCATGTCCGCTATGCTTTACAGCAAAACTTGCATGTCATGCTGCGGATTGAAGTGCGGCAATATTTGCAGTGGTGCAGAGAGTGAGTTGGCAAAAGTCGATCATACGCGAGAGGGAGACACATCGGACGATACGAAGTTTAGCACGGGTCGGTTTTTGTGTCTTTCGAGCAATTCATTTAAGCTTTTGTAGACAGTACCTTTTGCCAGAGTGGTGTTTTTGTGCATATCCATGACGAACACTGTAGACGATGTTGGCTATAAATCGTACAGTTGGCGCGGCCGAAAGAATGCGCATGTGGAAATGATGTTTCCCCCTCCCCCGTTCCCCAGGTGCAGAGTGTAAAAGATAAACGAATTTTTATTTTAGGTGGAGAAGGGGGAATTCCTCCCCACCGCTCACAGCCCCGTTCCTTGACACTGTTGTTTCTCAAGCTCATCGTAATAATAATATGTATTACGATTGTTCGTTGTTGTTATGAACCTTGGAATGCGCAGAATCAGATAGAGATTTCGGCTCATTCAGCCATAATCATTGTAACAAGCTTCAAACTTGGTTAATTGAAGTTGGGTTTAAACTTCGGTTAACCTTTTCATAAACTGTTGCCGTGAAAGGGCTCAGTTGCATTGAGGGAAATTACTGAACAACAAACTAAGAGGAATTGAGAAAAAATAACAACGAATTTTGAACATCATGAGTTTAGTCACGTGCTTGGCATCGTTTGATTTTTTTCTTCGAAAGCTTATTCGACTTCCGAGGAATGGATTATTCTTGGCACCTATAGTTTCTTTTATTAATGATTGTATCCTCATATCAGACCCTTTCTTTTTTATTTGTTGGTATACTAGGGTGATTAAGCGATGGGTGTTTTAGCACTGTTGTTCCGATTCATAGCAAAAGAAATGGATAGTCTGAAACATAATGGCAAGAACGAGAAGGCGGAAGCTCTCGATACGGCTGCATATACAGTATTAGGTCTTCTCAGAGTGGCTGTGCAAGCGGCATCAAAAAGACGTATGTACTTGTTGATTCTCTTATGGATTTAACATCACTTGTATCCACAGGCCTCGAAGAAGAAATTTTCGTTTCTTGGCCCGAAAGGCTTATGTTCTCATCATAGCTCCGCATCTTTTCAAAATGCTTGAGAGATCGAACTATCAAAGGCTTTCGTGGCTCAGTTCTCTTTCACCTTATTACGTACTGAAGTCTTTCTTACGTAATGAATATGCTTACATATGGTTTGGACTCAAGCTTTAAGGCTGTTTGATCTTACTCGCTGTTCTCATCCCCATGCTCTTTATATGCTTTTCTGCTTTTAGACACTAAAACAGATAAGTAAAGCGGCTTCGAAACTTGGTGTGGTTGAACCATTGTTGCATCTGAAAAACCAAAAACTTTTTAAAATCCACAACTCCACTCCATTGCACTCATACATTCATTTTCAGTGGCATATATATCGCATAGTTTTTTACTGTTCGTGCAAAATAATTTACATTTTCCATAATCTTATGTGTTATTTCATTGGCTATTCTTGATACATGTTATGCTTTTGTTTTCTAATGTTTACATTTATTCACTCTCGTTGTATCCAGAGAAAGATCGTTTTTGCTCGGTGAGCAAGCCACCTTCAAATAATTCTGAGACATATGTCTCTATCAGTTTTCTTCCTTTATTTAAAAGTCGCAGGTAAGGAGATCTTGGATGCTCCTTATTAAGTGCTGCGTTTGTGTTGTTCCTTTTCTTCCATCTTTTGAGTGGCGTTGGCCAGTGTTTTTTTTTTGGGGGGGGGGGGGGTGTATTTTTGTATTCGAAACCGATGAGTGATTGGAAGTTCTTCGTTGGGATTTGAGGAGACAAGAGCAGCTATTCGTTCGAAAGGACGACAGTTTTCATTCTCGTCGCCGTGTCAATAAGGTGTGTAAAATTTCAGAGGATGTTGATGTGGGTAGTTTGATCTTCGAGGCAGCATCAAAGCTCGAGCGCGATGCAGCTAATGGTAAGGAGCGTGAATGTCTGTTACGTTGCGCGGATGTTGTAACATCGCTTTTAAACGATGCCATACGTCGTTCTCGTTGTCCACGCGCTTTCAAGATGTCTCACGCTCCGACTAAGGAGGAAATGCGCAAGGTTCATTTGATACTATTCGCATATGAAAGCATTCTATGATCGGCAGTAGATGAAACAGCTGAAGTGGGGGGAGGGGGGGGGGGGGNGGGGGGGGGCGCAAAGGCTTCAGGAGAGAATAAAACTCTAAGGATATCCACATGTAACCCACCTGAATAATTGGCTCACCTTTGAGCTCAATAAAATCGGAATTTGCGACTTCAGATGGATCGTTTTGCATCGTCATCTTTGTTTTGGAGACTGGTAACAATTTCGTATGAAATTTGCTAGTTTAAAGAAATTACGCAATTGTTTTCAGCGGTGAAGATAATCGAATTTTTATTCTTGTTACCCTTAGCTAAATAAATGTTGCAAAGTCTTTTCTTGCTTGCCTATTCACTCTTTCAGTCTTGATATCTTCTGCCGGTTTCAACGGAAACAATTTTTGTAAGAGATATTTTAAGCAGCCGCATCCGTTTTTAGTTTCAAACAGAATCGACCAAAAGAAAACGTATGTTTGAGTTGTGACGGTTCTAGCAACATTTAAGGGGCACATATCACAATTCCAGATCCCAACTGCGAAATCAGTGACAACTGACTTTGTTCGTTTGGGATCACATCTCCATGAAGGAACTTTCCCGCTACGTCGCAGTTTTAGGACCTCTTCATTCACAGAGGCTCTTTCGACCTCTTAACTCGAATGCTTTCAGGGAGGACCGTTCCAAAGTGCAGAACTTTTTTTGTTGCGATCAGTCAAGCGATTTTGTAGACTACGGAAAAGCTCCTTCCTATGAACGTGATTCCAAGGGAATAGACTCAGCTGTGGTTGATTTCGCATTAGGGATCCTATTGCTAGGAGGTTATTGGGCACTTAAAAATTCATTCGTATCTTTTTAATTTAGTAAATGTTTTGCGTTTTGGTGCTAGGTTGTGAGCAACGCGGCATCTTCAGATATGCACAAGCATCACCTTCTTGGAATGTCTCCATTAACGGATAGGGGAACTCATTTCCATCACCTTCAGTTGCAGATGGTGTGATCCACATTGATCTCTAGGTTGACTGGAACAGAATCTCTGGTAGTCGTGGGAAATCTAGGCAAATCATCTCAAAACTGAAAGCCGCTAAAAATGCGCCAGATAACTTCACAAATTGCAAAAATAGACAAAAACAATCGGTAATTTAATCCTATGGCCTTTTTTTACTCCAGTTCACGAAATTATAGTCATGTAAGGGTTTCAGGTTTGGTATTCCTGTGTAAACTTTGAGCTTTCTGATACTCGCGCTGCAGTCTCTCTGACGCTGTCTGAAGGGAGGGAGAGCTGCTCGCGTTTAAATGTAGATATCGCTCTACTGAAGCAGTCGATATGGTAATGGAATTAACCGGTGATCTTATACATAAGGTTTTTTCTGACATGCTTTCGACTATCCCTCAAAATGAAACATTTTTAGAGCTCCGTTATATATATGCTGCAGTTCTAGAAAGTCGTATGCCTATATGGGAGTTGGCTTTAAAGATATGTTGACGTCCGCTTGATACCTGGAGGATATGGGCGGTAAGCACACAAATGAAGCATTACGTGTGCGTCTCATTGCCACAGAATCCTGGCTGCTCGGATGGCAACGTATGTCTTACTGTGTTGATGATAAGTTGAAGGAGGCAGAACGACAGAAACTTCGGCACATAGAACAACAATTAAAATCGCGAATGCGTGAAGGCGAAAGAAAACAGCGGCACTGTTCAATCGAGATAAACGGTGGATTCCTTGCTCGCTCAGCGGAGCAGCTGAGGAACAAACAAGCAGCAAACAAGGTGTCTTATTGTGATTTCGTTTTCGCTATATAATAAGTGCTGCAACGCAGCGATTTTCGGCCGTAAGCAATTGCTGAGGAGTTTGGCGAGCGTAATGGATGAAAGACGAGAAATCGAAATGAAAATTGTTCCGAATGAGAATGATTTGGGTGGCTGATAGGTTGTGGTTGTTGGAAAACCTTTAAACTGAATTGCGTAGAGTGTCGATCAATAAATTCGCTTCCCAGCAGACTACTATCAACGTAAAACATTGATTCGTCTAGTTCTCTTCGTGTTTTTCTTTCTGTGACAATTTCCTCTTCTGTGTTACTGCTTCCATCTACGTTGATTTCGTGATGCGAGATTGGAATATTCGCACGCAGTTGGAGGATTCCGACTGTCATTGGAAATTCATTTCCAAGACAGAACTTGCAATTTCGACAAGACTAATCACTTAATCGTTTTCTGCAATAATTCCTTTGGAAATCGTAATAATTTTTGCATTGTATATATGAGGGAGGTTGCGGAAGCGTTGTTGTTAGGATCATCTCTTTCTCTTTACGTACTCCAGCGTCTAGTTATTTATTCATTACTTTAATATTCCAAAGTGTATATAAAAGCTTTCAAATATGGTAGTGCGATTTTGCTTGTTTAAGTCACAGTAAGCTTTACGAAAAGCATAAATAAGGAGGCTTTTCGATATCAGATATCAGAAACTGAGGAGATCATATAAGTATAAAAGTGCAGTCTTCGACAGACGGCCGGCGGTAACCAATGAAAGCATTTTTTGTATTGCAACTGATTTTTAGGTTTGGAGACTCGGAAAATCTGCGTCAATAGACCAGCTACAAACGAAGATGCTCACTCAATCTCCCATCTCTGATCATACTAAACGTCATTCTGAAGCGGCGTTTAGCCCACGTGAGTCTCCTAAGAATTTCAGTGCTTATTGCAGATGACTGAACAGCTGCGCCACAGAACATGCATCGATAAAACGTTCTAAGGATTCAGCGTTTTTTGCGAACTTGAGAGGGATTTTGCGATGTTGAGAGGAATTGTTTGCCGATGGAAAATTGTCTGTATGTGGGTTTTTAGTTACCGAAAGTACTCGCACGTTTTTCTAACCATTCAACTGCGGAGGTCGTAATCGAGCTCAGCGCCAACAGATCCGTTTGGAACAGTAGCCAACAGATGTATGATTTCCTGTTGAATGTAAGTCAAATTCCGTTCAGTTTGATACCTGAATACATGGGCTCACTTCACTGCTGAAAAGACGCTTTCAGCATGGCGTTGTTATGTGAAAACGGCTCGTAGTGGTACCCCTCTGCGGCCCTTTCCTATACTGTCGCGAATTATGCGAAACTGATCTGGAAGATTGCTGTTCTGTAATTAGTTCCTTCAAAAAGCAGTGTCTCAATCATGAATGGCTTTGGTCAAGTAAAAGCTCCCTTGTGCTTGAGGTATAGAGATGTTTTCAACGGATTCAGCAGATTTGATTGGAATGAATTTTTTCTTGTCATGTCATAGAGCTTAGAATTTTTTCTAACCTACCAACAGGCTTTGCAGTTTCTGACTGCAATAGTTTTGTTTTCTGCATTGTTTATTTTAAGCTCCATCAGGATGTGTGATCAGAGCTGAACGCGATTCAGCTTTTCTTGGGCAACCGATCAAAAACGAAAGTGGATGCAACGAAGGAAAGAGTGGAGTGTCGGATATTGTTGGCGTTCCGGCTGAAGAGCTAATGGATGTAAAGGATGACGAATTTGATGGGCAAAAGCAGCACTGTACGGACGGAATTAACGGCACTATGAGGGCCATGGAGCAATCGTCACAAATGAATGTGAGTTTTCAGCGCAATTGCTGCGATAGTTCGAAGGTTGGATTAGCTGTCTGCAAACTTATTTCTTTTTTTAGTGAGATTCGTAGCACTTATTAGCAGAGATCGGCGGTCCGGTTTATATAAGAACTGATGACAGTGCTAGTCGTAGAGCCGAAGGCATTCAAGGTTAAAGAAGTTTATTCGATTACTTTTCCATGAGCTCATAAAACTTGTGTCCTTTTTCGCAGTTCATCTTCGTTACACTGCTTATATTTTTTTGTTTTGTTCTTTTTTTTCCTTCTTCTTGGTTAAATGAGATTGCTGTCCCTAAGAAAAGACCAACAATGATGATGGATCAAAGTTACATTTGGCTAGTAATGGAGCGAAAGCATGCACTTGTATCCGAAAAGCGAGTACCCTTCGAAAGGGTTGATTAACTGCGGGCGAAAGGTTTCCGGATATCACTGGACTTCAACCGGTAACAACCCTCCGACGTTTCATTGTCCAGCCGGAGTTGTGATGAAAGGCGTGCCTTTTTACCGAGTCATGCTAAATGAAAAAGCTGCAGCTACGCTGGGGAGCTGCAGGTACGCCTTGTTCGTCCTGTGTTTGTTATTTATATAAGTCTATTCCAGCAACAACCAAGAGGTAGTTGGTAGAGAATATAAATGTTGTTGTTGAATTTTTATGTGACCGTTTTATATTATATTAATCTTTAGGTATTTTGGTTATCGGTATGGGTAAAAGGGTATTATAAAAGTGTGCAAGCAACGATATCAGTAGATGATGGCCTTGATCATTAAGCAAGGTAAAAGTGATAGTGATCTTCTCTGGAAAGTCGAGCTGAAAAGGAAACCTTAAAATGAACGAGCAGAGGAGGGTGCGAAAAGGGGGAAGCCTTTTTTATTTCAATTTGATGGGGACAAAAGTGTCGCATAGTTTCTAGTTTATTTCTTTGATATCACGAAACCATATACTTTGTGGCCATGCGTTCACCAGCTTCTGACTGTTTGTTGTTTGACCGTCTGCAGTAAGTCATAACTATGATTATTCCTGTCGGACAGGTTACTCTTTAAAAATATGTCGACTCAATCGACACTGCTAAATAATACGAAGATCAGAACAACTCAAGCGCTGCTGAAGAGGTGGAAGGTTGAATTCATTTTGGATATTGGCAGAAAAACAGAATCCAGGATAATACAAGACAAAACTAATATTGTGCAGAGTATTGTTTTTGGTGCAATGGTGTAAGTGGAATGTACGTCGACTACGAAAAAACACAAAACTGAAACCTTTGTGAGGGTGGGGTTTGTGCTGGAAAAGCTGCGCGCCAATTTTGTTACATAAAAATCAAATAGTTTTTTTCCTTCTGGTAGTAGAATGTGCCCCCGCTAATTGAGAGTCTTATCATGGTGCGGAGGCTTGAGCAGTCCAAGGAGGCGCTATTGCCCATTTGTCCTCAGAGGTGTTAGACTAGGGCTAAGACTCATAAAAGCGCTCTTCGTTGGCTGTTTTGGGCTAGGTGATCCGGATGGCGGAAGGCACACGTCATAGTCCGCCTAGCCAGCGGATGTCATGCCATCCATAGGCTGAATCGCATGAAGGATCATGCGAAATATTGTCGCCTACTGAAGTTTCGCTGATTATCGACTTCCAAGTAGAGTGTGACCAGTATGAGCTGCGGAAGATGATGCGAAAATGGATATCCTTCGATAGCGTGGCATCAGGAACCAAGTGAAGCAATAGTGCGGAGCAAAGTATTCTACAACGAATCCTGCAGCAAGCGGTGATGGGTTTTCGATAATGTTAATCACTTTCATACTGCATGACGGGAAAAGTACTGTTCTGCAGTTTTGGGTGACTTTTCAGTAACTTTCACAGTAACATCCAGAGAAGTTTGAAGTTGGTTGTGGCACCAAGACTATGATTTCTGTCTGTAGAAGGAGCAGTTCCACCCCCTAGCACATTAAAACACCCATACTGGGAGTTAGTAAGGTCTACATGGCTTTGTTATATGAAATATTCAGTTGTCATTATTCTGACCACTTGACAAATGCATCGAGGGTCTTCTGCAGAAAATTTCGAGGTCGTCATCGAAGAGCCTGGTAGAGCTGAGAATATTTTTCAGAAACATCGTTTATACGCACGAAAAAAACAGCGGGGCAAAATACTCCCCTTTTGGCTATCATAGGAATTGGCCGTGGAATTGCATGAAGCCGCTTCGGCAGAAAGGCGGTAACGATGTAGTTTTCCAGCGGTAACGATGTAGTTTTCCAGTTTCAAGAGTGTCTTCCCGACAGTCTGCAATACAAACCCTTGCTTAATCAGCATACATAATTCCATTTTGAAGTTCCACACTTAATGCAGACAACTAAACCATCTAAAACGGAATGGAGTCATGGAAGGCTTGGAAAATTGTTTCATATAAAATAGTCTGATATTATCGCTGTGGCGATTATTCGGCAAACTTTACAGATGAATAGATTACTCTAACAGCGTTAAAGCGGGGCGAAATATTGTTTGATGTGGGTGGAAACTTGTTGTTCTACTCAAATAGCCTTGAGAACTCGGCCAAAGCTAACATCAGGAGAAGTCGAGTAACTGCTGTGACGTGCCGGAAAGCTCGGTTCAGCTGCAGGTTCTTCTCTGAAGAATGAAAAGGAGAGAGAAGAATCCTGCAGCTGAACTGAGTTTTAGCCGATCATGCGTAACCGAGTAGTGAACACGGTTGTTTTCTAGGGTAGATGCGAAAAGTGTTGGGCTTTATTTTTTTCCAGATGTATGTTTGTATCTACATTCATGTAAGAGTATGCGCTGCAGCGGTGAAATGCGTTAGTCAAAAATCAACACTTGTGATGGCGTTTCGGCTGCCAATCCTGCAAATAACATTGCGACCTTGGGCTTGCAATACAATTCAAACACTCAAATCTTAAGTTGTGTAGATACGGAGTCGACTAGCTAACGTTAAGTTGTGGCATCGTTCACAGCAACATTTGCAATTCATTGCTTCCCTCATTTTCTAAATATCAATAGACATAATTATATTTCGTTAATGTCAACGAGCGGCTATCGTAAAGATTATAGAATTCTGCTGTCAGATCTTTGTGCATTCAGAAGGTAAGCAACTATTGTTATCATTGGATGTGGTCGCCATTCTTGAACACTTGCAATTTTTTCATAGTTTTCCTTGTTCGTAGGGGATGGTTTCAGGGCGTTTTGCGCAGAGGTCCTCCCATTCCTTCGGTATCGTCTCCAAATCGTCGAAAAATCGTTTCTGATTCTGTGACGTTGGATGAACGAGAGGTGGATCTGACCCTTCCAGAACGGAAACAAAATTTCGTCCAGTTCTTGACCGGCCAATTTGCTGTAAGATTTTCAGTTAAAATTTTGCTAAACTAGTGCTACAAGTTCGCTTTGTGTTGTTACGATGAGAACATCATCTTACAAATATTTGATTTCGAGAATTCATTGTGAATGCCTGCCGTTGTTCATCGGCATGACCATCACGCTTTGGCTATCATGAAGAAAAGCCCAAACGGTATATCTTACTTATCTACAGAGTTCTAGTTTCTTCCGAGTAAGGCCACCACTCGGAAACCTGATCTTCGAGCCCAGAATTTTGGGACCGCCTAAAGGAATTCTTTCGGACCCCAATATTGCTTGCGAACCTTATTTAGATCCTCACGGTGTTGGCCAAAGTTTGTTCTTTTGTCTAAGTGCCGTTTTTTCGAGAAGGAAAGCTATTTATCTTTCGGTTGATTTGTAAATTGGAGGATATGTTGGATGTTGCTGGATGAGCGAAGAGACTGCAGATGTGGGACGTTTGCATTGAGATGAATGCGCAGTCGTTCCAGTAGCATAATTTTTGCGGTCATATTTGTATTCGTTAGTGCGCACTTTCCGATTGTTTTCTTATTTTCCTGATGGAATCTGTGATGTGACATTGTTAATATTATATAACAGACTGAGCTGATAGTGATTATTGCAGCATCGGAGCGGTTTTCCTTGTTGTTAGGATAGAAGAGTTTCGTATAGGAGGGCATGCAGGCAAATGCCATTAACCAACTCATTTTTGAGATTCGCTGAGCTTTTATTTGCACTTGGAGCAGCAAAACATGTTTTCTATGTACACTTTTTCCGATGATTTGCTTAATCAATGCGGCCTATGATCTGCAATGAGATAACTGGTCAGTGATCAGTCATGAGGGACCAAGTAGCTAAGATGCTTTCAAAAGCGAAGAGGTCACCAGTTTCGTTAATTCATTTCCGCTCCCACAGTTGACTGATAATCACAGCTTCCCTCCACCTTCTGTCTGTGCCATTGAAGGCTTTTTTGTGTGGGGCGTTTCCTTTCCCAGTACAACTTCGCAAACAGTGTAGGAATTTCGCCGTGTATGTGTCGCGCCCTTTTACACAAGGAATTGATGCGGGGGGGGGGGGGGGGGGGG
>JAARMF010001638.1:5684-19769 GCA_022844705.1 Toxascaris leonina
CCCCCCCCCCCCCCCCCCCACTCACCCCTCATCCATGTAATTTTCATCGTTTCCTCTCATATCTAGATAGCAATCCTGAGGAGGCTACTCCAAAGATTTATGTTCGGAAGCATCTTCGAAGTATTTCCACTCTTCAATGCATTAGAATGATTATGTTATTGCATGTAATGTGGTTAGTCATATTCTTTGATATTGGTGAACTGCCGAAACGCATAATAAATGAAAGGAAATTATTGAGTAAATAGCCAACTATCATCATATTTCAAATAAAGTGAGTTGAACGAAATGGTGAAATATACTTGATGAATGCAGCAATTGCCGGAAACGCTCAATTCCCCTCTCATTCTTATTGTTTCTCTCGGATGGATGCTAGACTTTTTTGATGTTTTGTCGTTTCATAAGGCGTTTTTTTCCTCGGATTTTGCATTAGCTAGATGAAAAAGATAGCAATCGCGAAGAAATGGACATATCTGTGCTGCATTCTCTCAATTTTTTTTTGCCACAATACGTAAAGGATTTCGCCGGTGCTACAGAGAACGCAATATTGGTAGACGAATTCAAATAGCCTCCTAGAAGGTATAAGAATTCAGAGAATTCAGAGTACAGAATCCAATAATCGAGCCAAATATATAATAGTCTAGCACATATGCTGTATTTTGTGGGCGAATTTCTTCATGTTGTTTATAGGCTATCATTGACGCGACAATTTGTTACAACAATTTAAAGACACATAAAACTCTCTAGAGGCTATGCGAGCATGACTCGTTTATCGTAGTATGTTTAAATTGAGATGAATCATACCACATCTCATGGAAATATCAATGAAGTTCATGTGGCACCGGTGTTTTCTTTTTTCTTTGTAGAGATCACTTTTTCAATCATATGTTTCGAATAAAAAAATTAGTTGGATGTTAGCATAACTAGTTGAGCGAATAAACGACAAACAGCTGTCAAAGTGTCAAATATGAAGGAATGCAGCTATTACTTGAGGGAATGACAAATATCTTATTATTAATGAATGTACTAAAGCAAACATTAATGAAAGTCAAGAAGTTCGAGAAATAACTGCTGTAAAATATTAAGCAAAGATGCTGATAATGCTCTCGAGAGAAATGCTATTAATTAAAGCTGCTACTACTTAATGCTTGCCTCTATAGGAATCCACCACTCCTCTCACTAGTTCACGCCAAAACTTTCCGACTCAATCGTTGACCTTTGTTGAGTTTTGTTGATCTTTGTGTTGGTGACTTTATTTTTTCGAAAGATGCTATCCGATTAGATAGTCATTGATCATTCATTGCCTTCAACGCTTTTCACATTCTTCGAGTGACATATGCTCGAGAAATAATGACAGCATATATATTTTGACGATAGGCGCTAAGCAAAAGAATTTTCTTAATTGTAGACCTGGTAAAAAAATTTTTTTTACAATCTGATCGCTTCTTTAAAAGACTCTAACAACTAGTAAAATCACATCAACTTGTTTAGGTTTTTTTTCTTTAAATACTATAATTTACATAGACTATTTTCATAGAAATATGACTTCATTGATATGCGAATCGACGATGAAACTGAAGACGTATTAATTGCAATGAGCTCGACATAAAATTGTGCATTAAATTCTCAAAAAAAAGAGGGAAAGCATGGTCAAGTTTGTTTCAATTTGCAAATAATCACAAAAAGAACTGTTGAGAAAAAATTATCACTAATAAGAGGTGGAAATTCGTTGAGATATTCTTGAGATTGCAAAATTATTTCTGAAAATTTCGATTCAAAAGAGGGAATATCACCTATTTCATATAGGTTATAGCCGAGCGAAATTTGCCTCGCGCACTATCGAATGATTGATGAATCGTTCGATGTGCATTTATCGGCAGAAAAAAAAAGAATTGGAGAGAGAGAATTCTCTTCACTTATATGCGTCCGACTATGATTATCGGTCGTAAATTGTGGCATTTAAATGGCAAAATGTTTGAAACTGCATTCCACAAAAAAAAGAAAAAAAACAAACAGATTATATAAAACAATTAAAATATGAATAGTTAGTTGAGTTGAATAAATATAGTGAAGCTCAAAACGCATCGATGAGGTCTATTCTTGACTAATTTAAGCAATAGATGTTGCTTGAGCAAACTGGAGAGCTCAAAGAGTCTAAAATTTAGGCAGCCTATGATTTGATAGTTGACCTTTTAATGAGTATAAGTGGGCAATTGACAATCAATCGATTGAATAAATCAGGGCTGATGGGAATTCGGAAGTTTTCCTCTCATAACATTTGAATTATAAGATCGTCTTCTCTAAGCAGTATAGCGACTCAAAATGCACTACATCGTTATGCATACGTTAGTAACATATGAAAACATTGATGACATATTTTATGATTGATGATGGCAATAACACAGCAATAAAGCAGCTATTACCCGTCATATATGGCCTAATATGCTAGTGGATGAAACCAAAAATAAATTGGCCTCAAATGATCAAGTCTTTATGAATGAAAAAGCTATTTGCTTGTGATGAGCGAGGAGATAGCTAACAGCAGTAGAATTTCTCATGAACGCTGTAATAAATTCATCGCTCGTCATTAAAGACAATACGCATCAAATGAAACAATTGTTATGACTAGACATTAATAATCATTGTCATACGAGTGCACATAAGGCGTGCAATGAAAAGAGCTTAAAGCTTTAGCTAGCTAGCTATATGCATTATGATCGTTTGTTAGCAGAAACAGATTTTTTCTTTTTTTTTGGTTTCTTTTCTTCACTTGTCTTTTCTTAAGACATCCTAGCAACATAAATAAAAGAATTCGTTTGCTTAGACCTATTAGTTCCTTAATGCAGATGCTTCTTGACGGAGATTTTTGTACTCATAGCGATTTCAATTTGACCTCTATATTTCTCACCTGTATGTTATCTGATTTCAAAAAAATCTCTTCAATATTTCTTTCGCAATTATACACTATGGCTATGTGGAGGACGACGAATAATGATTGGTTGCAAAAATTTAAATGCAAAAGAAAAAGAGTTTAAAGAATAAGAAGTTTACTATCGTTCAAAAGAAATAAGACGCTTCATTTTACGACTGCAGGAACTCATTGATAGCGGCCCTATTTCTTGTTCAATTGCGATTCTTTTCAATTCCTCTATGAGTGTTACTCTGAAAGTGTTGATGAAAAAACCCTTCTATAGAGCAGTTTGAGCAGAGTTTTTTTTTTTGGATTAAAATGAGGCGTTTTAAATGCCTTTGTGCCTTTTGCTATTCTCATTTTTGGCTTATAAGAAGAAAAAAATGATTGTTAAATGGTTATTTTTTTCCATCGTCGCAGATTTTTTTCCATCGTCGCAGATATAGCGCACAAAAAAAAACAACAACAAACTCCTTGGGGAAGATCTCTTGTAAAATTTTCAAATTTACTTTCTTGAAGCATCCACAAAATTAGCTCAATTTGACTTATCGTCGTGCATGAGTGGAGTAGATGGCCAATCAATATTCTGCTAATACGTGTACCATCTCGATTCAGCTCTTTATCAGCACTATCACATTCGCGATACTTGAATGCTTTCATATTTGAAGGTCGCCAATCTCTTCGCATATTATTCTACGTTCTTTTTTATGGTTAAATAAAGCAACTTGAATAAATGAATGAACTGCCGGAAAAATTTCCAATGAGTTGAATTTTTGCGCTTAGCAATTTGAAATAGATATGAAAAAACTTTTTAAAAAATTNACTTTTTAGAAAATTCCCATTAACATCTCAAAGCTTTCGACGAAATGAGGTGGTAAAATATTCTTTGCCGAATGGCAGCTTTTGCATCTATTCATATAATATTGGCTCGAATTAAATAAATAAATAAATTCACTCAATTAGTAAATTTCATCAGCTAAATATTCAAAAATCATCTTAATAAAGGCAAATCTCTGAGCCGCTTTATTTATTTATTCTTTCTAATCGCTGTGGGGGAAGGAAAAGAGAAGTGGGAAGGGGCTTTATTCGGAGTAAAATGCAGCAAGAGAGAAACTAATGCGCGAATTCGCTGATCTATTTTGAGCGAATGCAACACCAAGAACGGAAATGCCACTAATCGAACATTGAGCATATATACACATATGAATGAATACTTGCTTTTACAAATTATTGATTTATTGAAGCGTTACACAGTTATTCCACACCGAAAATGCACAATATTATGAAAATGATTCGAATTGATATTCTATAAGCTTCGTGCTTGTAATAAATATTGAAAAAAAAACTCATCTAACCACTCATAAATATTTGACATAAAATAATACTTTTTTACGTAAATGAATTGAATGGTTATTTCTCAATTGTGAAAAAATGAAAATAAAAATTTGGGAAAATAAATAAAAATAAACAAGCCATTGTCACTCATGATGAAAAAATTCTGATTGCAATTTTGAGCGTAATTTTTATTCTGAATAAAAATTTTTGCAAAAATTTTGCAACTTCATCTCTAAAATCTCTCATGTTGTTGTCAGTTGTTTATGTTTTCGAGCGTTCACAAGTAAAAAGTGAATAATGTTGTGTATATCGAGTAGTGATGTCTCAAACGTCTTATGCAATGGGCCCTTTTTTTCTTCGCAACTATTTGCCACCCTAGTTTTTGACGATGATTGACTAAAAAGCTGCACCGTTTATTTAATCTGCCCGCATATTACACAATACCATCATTAATATAAAGAAATCTGTAGTTAATGCTTGCATATTATTGCTTNATTCGAATTGACATTCCGTAAGTTTGGTGCAGTAGTGATAATATTCTTGTGATAAATATTGAAAAAAAATCATCTAATCACTCATAAATGTTCGATTTAAAATAATATTTTTTTAACATAAATGAATTGAATGATTATTTCTCGATTGTGAAAAAATAGAAATAAAAATTTAGAAAAAGAAATAAAAATAAACAAGCTAGTGCCACTCATAGTCAAAGATAAATTCAAATTATCACTTCAATTGGCTCTTAATTTTTGAATTAGTGCTACCGTTGGAATTATTTTGTGTAAAATTTCTGAGTGGAATTTTTATTCTATGTAAAAATTTTTGCTTAAAATTTTGCAATTTCATCCCAAAAATCTCTCATATTTTTTTCAATATTTTATGCTTTTGAGCGTCTGCAAGCAAAAAGCGAATAATATTGTGTATATAGAGTAGTGATGTTTCAAACGCCCTACACAATGTGCACGTTCTTTTTTTTTTGAAGCTATTTGCCATCCTAGTTTTTGATGATGATTGATTCAAAAAGTTGAACCGCTTATTTAAGCTGCCACATATTAGCTGCACAATACTATCATTAATATAAGAAAATCTATAGTTAATGCTTGCATATTATTGCTTCATTTCACTAGATCAGAGAATTCACATATTTGTGTCGGCTTTTTTTTCTCTTCTTGCTCTTTTTTTTATGCTTTGAATGAATACGTCAGCTTATTCTTGTAAGCTATCGCTTCGATAAGGAGGTTCATCATCGAATGTAAGTTGTTTTATATAGCGATTTTGCTTGTTGAAAGTTACAAGTGAGACGCTTTTATGTTTCTTAATAAGGAAGATTGCAAATACGATTTGAACATCTCAATTTGTTGATGTATACTTTCGCTAGAATAATTATTACTCGGCCCTAAATGAACGAATTTCAAAATAACCACTAATGATTGAGGTGGAATAATTAGGCCATAAATTACATCGCCGAAGTTATATTTAATTTTTAAACGTAGATAATTTTCTCTCGAGTCATAACATTTGAGAATGAAATACCACTCTTGATGTCATACATGAAACATATAAGCTATATTACGAAAGAAACATATTAGCTATATTGCGAAACGAATCGAAGCAATATAGGCAAATCAAACGGAAATAATGTGGGAATAAAATTCCCTCAATATTTTATTGCTCAATGCAAAAAAATAGTTTTTTTTTATATGGCTAATAGAAGCCGAAATCAAGTTCATAACAGAAGCTAAACGATAGCTTCTAAACGATAATGCAAAAATGTTTCATCACTATAGATTTATTTAGCACAAATCGCACAACCGATTAAAGCAGATCGTAGAAAAATGCGGTTTTTAAAAGATTATGCATTATTAGCTAGCTATTCGTCATGAAATTATCACCACAAAAAAATGAGTGCCAATATTTCGATGATAACTCGAAAGAAGTTAAAACAAATCGACTATATTATATCTCACTTCGGAATGATGGAATGATGTTTCACATATTTTTCTCTACGCAAAAATTTGTGTCGTTCGATTTTTTAACAAACGACTATAAGTCCGTTTTTTTTGTCATCATTTACACCCCTATCATGAGTGGATAATCATACAAGCATCAAAGAGTAGTAGATCTCTTGAATATAAGATTGCGTTCGTTGAAGTATAGCGCTAATTAAAGCATTTATGTGGTGCTTCTTTTGAGTTTTTTTTATACTTCTTTCTCTCACTTCTTTTTTTTCTGCTCATTATGCAATTTTCTCTCCTCACCTGCGAAGGTAAATGTTTCAATGAATTGGCAGCACAAATCTCTATCTGTAGATATCACAACTTTGATTTTATAGAATTGATTGAGGGATATAAATAATGATTCGAACGAAATTTCAATTGTCAAAAAAGAGTTGAGCTATAGCAAGCTTTTATGCAATCGATAGTAAATTCTTTTTTTTTTAGCGCAAGAGTAATTATCACTGTATACAACCTATCAATACTAGCCCATTATTTTTGTATGAGAATAAAATGAGTTATCCTGCTGCAGAGAGAGAGAGACAGATGTTGTGCGTATTTGCCCGTCTATGGAAATATTATTGGTGAATAGCATATGCGGAAATTGCACTTATAAACGATGAAATCAGATGTTATTTATTAGTGGTATATCTTCGATTTCGATAATGATTAATATTAATTTGATAATTTAGAGAGAATTTTCAATACAAATGAGTGGAAACTGCGAATAAATACGCCACAAGCAATTATATTGAATTGAAGAATCGAAATCCCCAATGATTGAGTGATTCAAGAGAAACTTTCCATAAAAATGATGGATTTCACTCTAACTGAAATCGTTCAATATCCATTAAAGTGAGTGCATAATGTAGCAATCTTATTCTATTACAAGTTTAATATTGCCATAATAAAGAAGATTTCCACCAATAAATTAGATGAAGAATATCCCTTGGGCTATTTGCGAGAAAAAAAAAGAGAAGAAACGAAAAAATTTCTTTGCAGCTATGAAAAAGAAAAATCTTGAGCAAAATTTTGAAATAATATAGTGTTATTCGATTGAGTATATATTGGCGTGGTAAATGAGAATTTCCGTCATATTTCATTGCAATTGCATATATCTATAAATGATTGCATGCTTATACAAGCTTAGAAAATAGGGAATTTTAATCATCGATTAGCTATTGTCGATTTTAATTAAATTTTCAATTTCTTTCAATATTGGTTTCAAAAAATCAAAAAAAAAGATAAAATTGATAAAATTAAATAAAAATTGAGTTTCTAAAATTATGAGCGATAGTAATTTAGCTTTCCCATCATTTGGGGTATTAATTTAGCTTTTTTATTTTTATTCTTATTAAATCAGTTAATAGCGTTTATTGAGAAAACTCTCGAATCTTTTTCCGTTCATTTCCGGTTTTTTTTTTACTCTATTAATTTCTCATATATTAAGTGTATCGTTTCAAAGTTCTTCCATTGAGAACTCAACGAAACTTCAACAATAATTAAATAATAATTTAGCAATTCAATAGTTTTTACAAAATTTCGATGAATTATTGTTGAGAAAAAATATTTTAATTATATTTGAGTTCCTTCGACTTTTAATAAATATACTCGTATAGAATTAATAGAAGCGTTCGTATGAGCTAATTAACGAAGTACTAATTACTATTAATAGAAATATTTTAAATCCTCATCCATAGTAGTGGGCTAGTTCCGATTAAAAAAAAAAGAAGAAATTATCTGTTAATGACTTTGAATTTGAGATAATATAAGAAGGAATGAGGAGGATGTTGATTTCAGAGATGCTTCATAATATCGACTAAATCAACGCTGATTGCATTCAAAAATCTCAAGTGTGAATTGAATGGCGATATTCTACGTTAGTATGATGATGTCAAATTTCTTTAAAGAGGTGAATTTAAATGTGACTCTCGAATATATTTCTAGAGAGAAAAAGAAAAGAAGAAATTGCTTGTTTGATCATAAGCTCAATAGTGTAAAAGCTAGAATTATGCAGGAACGAACCGAAACAAGCTTCAAATGAGCTTAAAATAGCCTTCAAAAAATACGCCTGAAATTGAGTTCAACAAAGAAGAAGATATAATCTCACCTGTTGATAGCTGGCAATTAATGCATCCTCATGAAACCAATCAAGTTTTCGTATCAATTGTGGACTCTCAAAATCGGGTGCCATATGTGTACGTACAAGATGTTCGGCTGGCTCACATTTCATCGTCACTGATGAACCATTCACAACCGTAACTACGGTGGAGTGTGTGGCTGCATTACCGTAATCAATAGCACCGTAGAGTAATACAGCGATGAGTTGTAGTGTTGAATTCAGAAGGTAATAGTTGATTAGCGATGTTGTTGTTGATGATGTTGGTGATGATGATCGTACGAATGAAAAATCCTTTATAGAAAGTTGAAATAAATTCAGAAACATGAGATAATCTCGTCAGCTAAGATATGCATTGATCGAGAATCACTCTAACACACACTCTAAGCACACTTAATGCAAGACCGCCAATGCGGTCGGCAATGCAGTTCAGGAGGAAAAGCACAACGGATGGCCTTTAGCCTAAGCCACATGAATGTTGAATGGGCGGAGCTAAAGAGGGAATAAAACGAAACGAGTACGTTGAGAAGTGGGAGAGTGAGACGAATTTCAAAGCCCTAAGAAGGGTATTAGAGAATCAGACAAAATGCATGAAAATGATCAATAAAGAGGACGAGAGAAAACATAGCGATATAAATTAGAAAGGCAACACAAAAACCGTATAGGCAGACTATGAAAGATAAATTTCAAAAATAATGAACAACACTAGTTAAAAGCTGTGAAAAATTATATCTGCTAACGTCACCTAGCTTCAATAGTTTGGAGGGGGAAGGGAGGGGGTGTGGGAAGGGGAAGGGAGGGGAGAGGAGGGTGAAAGGGGGGAGGGGCAAAAGATATTGAAAATTTGTTCAAGTGACATTCACGAATCCTAGTCAATATACCAGAAATTGCCTATAGCACTTTTATTTACGAAACTTTGCTTGCTTTCTTTCGTGTGTATAAAAACACACTGCATTCATCAAGATGGTGATATTATTTTCAGAAGCATCCTGTAAAATTTGACCGGCCGAAGCAATTCGGCTTCGTATTTTTGACCATCAGATTTTTTGGCCATAAATGTTCAGACGGCAACTTAGGGAATTTTTTGGCATCGCATTATCTATTCAACCATCCGGCTACATAAATTCTGTGAACGAAAAGGGAGTGGACGAGCCGGTTTAGTCGGCCAAGTTTGATAAGGCATCTTAAACGCCCCCTCCCCTCCCACCCCCATCGCTCCCCCACTTCCTTGATATTCCTTTTTTTCGGTCTAAACGAGAAGGTATTTAGCAAAAAGCACATCCCTGAGTTTATTTAGCACCTTTAACAATTGCAGCTAAAATCATGAAAAAAAATTTGTTGATCTTCATTTCAAAAATCACTCCCTTAAAACAGGCGGAAGTAATATTATAAACGTAGTTGCTAAGCAAGCGATGTCATATGCGATCAAAAACTTCAGATTTTTTTTTACTTATTTATGTTTAGCATCATAAAATTGAAGCGCTCAAAATCTGTGCAAAAAATCAATTCGACTAGAATACGATCTCGTTGGAAAATTACAAATCTCGACCAAAAAATTCCATAGATATGACTTCTATGGAAAATTACTCGTCTGCAATTAAATTGGACGAATGCATCACCGATCTATGCGCAACCCTTTGCAAAATATATAGGTACGCGCTAAAATATTTCATGCTTAGTGGCATAGTAGATGTAGGGCATTTGCGATTCAATGACAAATATCGTTTGGCTTGTCTATATCAGGGGGGGAGGGGGGGGGGGGCATAGGATAAAATTGATACGCCGAAAGCGTCTATAGATTCTCTCTGATTGCATTTCAGGATAAAAACATGGCGAACGTTTGCTCAACGATATCGCACTTCCGAAGCTATACGATCATCGACGAAGTATTCTAAACGAATTAAGAAGCGGATGACAACAAAGGAATAATCGAATTTGTAGATTTTGAGATCGTCATCATATGTGCTAAATAATGATGATACAATAAATATCAGGATCGCATCGAGTAGCTAAATTATGAATACGTAAAATAAATTGAATTCAAAATTTGCTGCTATTGCCTTTTCGCCCTCAAGAAGAGTGATGATAAAGTTCATGACTCTAGCGTTCTTCATTAATCGCATCGTATGTAAGCGGGGATCTTTAGCCCTTATCGCCGACCACGATGACTGATCGCCGTCCAAATCATCCCTATGGAATGTCTAATTATCGCTCATCAACTACTACAAGTTTAGTGTTGATGTTTCGCGTATTCAGTTCGACATGTGGTCAACTCAACGAATGACAAGTAAGTGCATTCAGAAAACGCTATCGCATTCTAATGTCGTAGCCTCTTCTTTTGTTGAACTTTGCTAAGCATCTCATATCGCCGAAATAAGAGATCTATACAACTTTTGTGGTCATGAAGACTGGAGTATTATCAGTGCGTCTAAGCGACCAAGTGCGGCATCACATCGGCACAACATGGGACCATATAAAAATATGGCATTATGGCATAATAAAAATATAATACAACAAACCTAGAGTTAGGAAAATTTCTTCCAATCCTTATTCACTCCCCCCCCCCCCCCCCCCCCCCCCCCCCCCCCCCCCCCCCCTTCCCCCCCCCCCNTCACCCTCTCATCGCTTGCTTACATTCTTAGCCACGCGCCACTTATACAGTGGCATTCCTCGCTCACATAAAACCTCCTTCATATAGCACCAAGCTTATGCGCTTGCTATTCAAGCCGTTCATTCTAGCACACATCATCATCATTCATACGATGCACATTACACAGTTTCAAATAGCAATGCCGAATAAGTCGTCATGGTATTAATGGTTCTTCACATGCGACCGCTACCATGGCAATGAATGACGCAACGATAACCGCCATCATTAGTATCAATAGCACACGATTCGAGGATCGCAAAGACGTCCCTCCTTTATACATTCATCTCCCCCCTGTATCCTCTTGAGTTTATGCTTTCGTTTACATCCAATGAAGGCATCAGATTGAAAATTTGCTCAAATATCTAACGTACGAAATACTTTCGCCATAAGGTGACCTATACCAGAACTATTGTGAAGAAAAGACTTCGAACACCTTCGAACGATAAAATTCGTAGCCATAACTATACATTCTTCTACTTCCATCTTCTTCACCATCGACAAACCATCTACATGAAGTGAAATTGTCGCTTAAATAAATAAACATAAATATATTGTAGCTTAAATAAATAAACATAAATATATTTATCAAAGAAAAAAAAGTGCAAAAAATCGACACCACCAAAAAAATTGAAAATTCCAAACGACAACAACGATCATACTAATGTGGAAGGACGACGACGACGACGACGACAAAAGATGCAATCAAAAGCATTTAAGACTTGGTACAAGAAAAAAAAGCATGAAGAAAAGCCAAAAAACGGTATGAGGTTCAATGCAATCAGCAACAAAATCTTACAGAAGAATTCCCACACAATAAGAAGACTCATCTCATTTTTTTCAACAAATGCGTATGATTCTATTAAAAAAATGTATTAATATTAAAAATAGGAATCAAAAAAAGATCGAAGCAAAAAAAGCATATTAATAAGGATGCATCAAAAATGTAACGAATATGAACGGAACGCCACGCAGTGTATGAAGCTGCTAAAGAAGTTTAGCTCACAATAATCGGAAAAACACCACCACCAAAAAAAGAAGAATGCAATTGCAGTTACAGCGCTCTCGATTTCCTGTGTTCCCACCTAAAACGCCCATACATAGCTCATAGAAAACTGAAGGAGAATGGAGCATTTATGAGCGATTTGGAACGTTAAAATTTAGTAACCTATACGATTGCGTTTCTTATGATGATGGCGATAAGAATTCATGACCAAAAAGATCACTTTCGAAAGCTTAATCTCTTAAACGCAATAAATGAAGATATTATTTCTGTCTCACCTACTCATTTTTCATCCTAAACCTCTATAAGAAAAAAAAGAAGGATGTAGCACCTAAAAAAAGCGATGGATGCATCCGGATGCATATTTACAAATTGTAATTTCTCTGGTGAGGCGATGATGGAAAGTGGAATATTACCTTAACTATATATATAAATATATATACCAACAACTACAATGATAAATTAAGGGTACTGGAAATTAGCGGTACGAATTATTTGCTAAACACATTCATAAGAATGGTGGAGAAGATATCTCAGCAAATAACAACGCTATACGCATCACCTTCAAATACGTCAACCACGATTACACACACTCTCAATTCTACTCTCAACAACTGTCAATTACAGCGCCTCATTGAATGTTCAACCTCACAATTACCTAAAGATCCCACATTAAAACAAACGAAAAAAAACGCTTAGAGTAGTTCCCATTTCACTGCGTTCGAATGCCAGAGAATACCTCAAAAAAGGATATGCTAATTCTTAGAAGATGTTTCCATCAAAAGAAAAGAACAACAATTTTTTTGCTTCCACTCAAAACATTCCGCAGTGCCCACCAGGACTCAAAAAATTCAACAGGCGGGAACGATAGGACAGATACTCAAGCATCCTCTGTTAAATATCATTTACAAGCTCCCGCCACCTCAAGTCCTCGTATACTCCATCCCTCAGCAATCCCAATAAAATCTACCACGAGTTATAGATATTGTTATCAGACTCTTCGACGTTTTTGCCCGCATTCAATTCTCACAAACATGATAGAGCAAGCCTAGCTAGCTATTTGGTCGTCTCAACATTATCACTGCCAGTCGCGGGATTATCCTTCGGCGGTTCTTCCTTCACATCCTTCTCATCGTCTCCAACTTCCTCGCTCAGTACGATAGCATCCGTGTCCATCTGCTCTTCAACCTCATCGACCAGAGTCAACTCTTTCTTCTCCTCCAAATTGCCATTTGCTGCCGCCTTCGCTGGCTCACTTTCTTTCTGCTGTAACAAGCTTATCTAAACACCTTCGAATCATCTATAGCAAGCCAAAAAATGGCTTCCATTCGACAACACCCATTCAAAATCCAACGCTGCAAACACCTATCTTTCATGCCTAATCACCAAGCTCACACCAATCTTGAAGCATTCTTGGGGAGCCTCCCCAAAAACTTACCTTTTGCGCACATTTCCAAGCAACTTCAAAAGAAAAAAAACTTCTCAAGTAATGAAAAAGGACGGATTAATCCACTTCAAGATTTCAGCAACCTATAAACATATATAAATTCTTTAACAATCAACAGGGATGAACCTTTTCCTTCTTCACCACCTTCTTGTCATCCTTTTCCTCCTTCTTTTCGCGCTTAGTTGATTCGCGCTCTTCTTTCTCAGGATTCTTTTCTTCCTCTTTTACGCTAGGCATTATTTTCTCTGCGATGGCAATCATCTTTTCGCCAATTTTTCGATACTCTTGAATTGCCGTCTTCATTTGTACCGTATCGTCCACTGAGTTCTGAAATTTTCTCCATACTAAAAATTTTATTCAATGGTTCATTTAAAGGTTCAAATTTTTTTTAAAGGCAAAACTGTCGATTCATAAAGTTCGTCAATCCACCTCTCATTCGCGTTCAATGCTTCACGGCTCACCTCTATTCACATATTTACACTACCCTCATCTATTCAACAGTGCGTATCTCAGCCATTAGGTTTCCCCCTTCCAACACGACCACTGGTCACATCAATCGCCCCCGTTTTAAAACTCAAAAGGGAAACAAAACGATCCATCCAAGTGCTCATATCATGAATCCCCCCCCCCCC